>JAPKLY010000044.1:352423-370489 GCA_026898435.1 Prunella vulgaris
ATTATTATTATTATTATTATTATTATTATTATTATTATTATTATTATTATTATTAATTATGAGTTTAATTAATTAATGTTTCAACATGTGTACGCATATTAAAGTAGATTCTTTTATTTATATGGCTTGACACTTGAGTAAAATTGTAGTATATGTGAATTGATTTTCTATACTTAAGTGTCAAATAAGTTTTAATTTATTTTATATACTAAATAATTATATATTTAATATACATATAGTAAAAATAATGAAATTGTAAGACATTTAATTTTATTGACAATGTATTATATAATAAATTTAAGTATCAGGGTGCAAATTTTTTGGAAGCAAGACAATATCCAATATAAAAAAAATTAAATTAATATACTTATCATATATAATCAAGAGCTTAGAATAAAAAAATTATATAAAAAATTAAATTGAAAATATACATATTTTGATTTTATAACACATTTGATAGTACATAAAAGCTAAATGTCAGGGTTTGTGTCACTTATATAGCTATTTTATTGATCTTAAATACGTAAAATCTTAGTTTTTAATAATATTACAAATCATATTTATGTATAAAATTCAAATTAAAAGCATTAAAAATATTTAATAGTAAATGAAAATGTGTAAAATAAGACTATGGTGAAAAATTACATTTTACACATTTTTTTAAAGATTGCCCACATATATAAACATTTATACTTCTAAAACAGAAAGTAAAAAAAGAAAATTTCAAAATATCAAATTTATTTATTTCAAAATAACTTCATGCATTGATTAAAGGAGTATTTTTTAAAAGTGTGCTCCCCATGAAGTCTTTTAGAAGACGGATTGGATAATATTAAAAAATTATCATTGTGAGAATATATTTAAATTATAAATATTTATAAAAGATCGTAAAATAAGTTAGATAATAATTCGATAATATTACAACTTCATATTATATTATGAACCACATTCATATTAAATTTGAAAAGATTTATTTATATTAACAAAATAATCAACAAAATGACCTAAATATATGTTTTATTATATTCTTAAAATATTTATTTATAAGATATTTAACTATTATTACTTTAATTGCGTCAACTTTAATATTTATCCATATTTTAAAATAGTGAGAATAATTTTATAAAAATGTAAATATAAAATTGAGACGTGGAAAGTATATATTACCGTGCATCGCATCTCACGGCTATAATAGCAGTTAAATCATATAAAGTGTACTCAATCCACACGCTATTCCAAAAGTGTGCTGCGAATTAATTGATCAATTACAGGGTCAAAAAAGTAGACACATTACAGAATATATTGGAATATTTAATAACCTGATTCGTACTTAAGAGATTATATTCCTTTTTTATTCTCAGGGAAAATGATAAAATAGTTCACAAAATTAATAAAAATTACAAATTGATTCTGTGCAGAAAAAAGTTATACTCCTATGCAGAAAAAACTTACCATTTTATGCAGATATTGTAAATCAATTTATAAATATAATCATTTTTTTAATTAATATGTAAGTCACCCTTATTTCTTATTCTAGTTAATGATTATGACTCATAAAAGAAGTTGTTGGAAAATACTGTATACAAACAAGAATTAAATGCTGTTTAGTGATACTATGCTTAATTATACTATTCTTATCCCGAATAATTATTTTGGTTCTCGGTCACGCTATTCGACTCCATCAATCATTTTCAAGAATTATTGCAACGGATTATTGTATGTCTAAAAATACATTTTTATGGATATTCAAATCAAGATAAAAAAATATCGGTATCAATAGATTAATAATTTAAATTTGTGAAAATAACGATATGTATTGAGATTGATAAATTTAAAATATTATAAAAATTTATTAATAAACATTTAATAGAAATTTAGAAAATTATGAAAATTAATCAACCAACTTCGAATTGGTGGAATAACCATATCAATGTTGCGAATCCTAATTCTAATTAACATGTCAGGCATAAGTTTGCTTAGTGTAGGTTATTTTTTGTTCAAAATGAGAGTTATTGCAGGAGAGTAAAGTTTATCTGGTAGGGCATCAGTAAAGTTTATGTTATATTAAATAATTTAAATTTATATATGAGAGAAGCTTATATGAAATATACTATGTATTTAGGATTTATAGAGTTTTTTATATTTAAAATTTATGCATCATGATTGGATCAGATCGGATTTGGACAAATATTCTCAAAATCTTGCCCGCAAGACAAATTTCAAAATTTTCGCTTCCGATTTATATTACTATATGGGCAAATACATGTTACTAGAAGACAAAATGTGTTACTATCAGACTAAAGATGTTTTTTACATATACTCATTTATTCTTGTAAAAATATATTTTTTTTCATACAATGTAAGAGCAAATTGTGTGTTACTAAAGCAGTGAAAAAGCAATATACCATCATATCGATTCGTTGATTCAATCTTATGAATATCGGATTATAAGATCTTGTGATTAACGTGTTAATTCCATTGATTCACATATGAATATCGGATGAACAACAACTATAACATGAAAAAGGAATAAATCAAATTATTTCCAATAACAATTTCAACTCCTTTATAATAAACTTGTGAGAAAAGGTTTGATTCACCATTGAATTTTGGTGAGATGTTTTTCACTATTTATGAAGATTACAATCATGTATACAAGGTAAAAATAATTTACAAGATTTGAATAATATGTACAAGAATATTCTAGAGAATAATCAAAGATTTGAAATTTGAAATTATCCTAATTTATCTCCTGGTTTATCTCTATTATCCCCCGGCAAGCGGTGCATGGGGTGAAGGCAGACGCACAACTTGGAACGTAAGAATTCAAAAACTAGACGTAAGAGACTCTTTGTGAAGATATTTGCAAGTTGCAAGTGAGAGGGAACGAACTGAGTAGTTATGCTCTCGAGGAAACCAACTCATGAACAAAATGACAATCAATGTCAATATGTTTGGCTCTCTTATGAGAAACATGATTTTGACTCTAGAAGATTGCACTTTTGTTATCACACAAGAGAACAGGCCAAGTTCGAGTAGGGACACGAAGTTTGTGTAGCAAGTTTATTAACCAAACAGTTTTGAAAGCAGCACTAGCCAATACACGATACTCGGACTCACAACTGGATCGAGCAATGGTAGGTTGCTTCTTAGCACTCCACGAGACAAGGTTACCACCAAGAAAAATAGAATACCCATAAGTGGACTGACGTGTTTCGACACATCGGGTCCAGTCTGCATCAGAATAAGCAACGATGTTTGGATCCTGGCGTTGAATAAATGAAAGACCAAAGTGAATAGTTCCTTTAACGTAGCGGAGAATGTGCTTAACCACAAGAAAATGGTCTTCAGTTGGGGAATGAAGAAACTGACTGACATGATTTACAGCAAAAGAAAGATCCGAACGTGTGATAGTTAAATAGTGTAGAGCCCCAATTGGAGAAAGGTTGACCAGTGCTAGTGAGAGATTCCCCAACAGCCAGAGGTGTGGCAACAAGTTTCGAGTCCACCAAATCCACACGATCAAGAATGTCGTGAGCATACTTCATTTTCCCCACAAATAATCCAGAGGAAGTATGCGTGACTTCAAGCCCTAGAAAGTAATTTAACTTGCCAAGTTCTTTAATGGCAAACTTCTTATGGGTGCGATCAATCAGTGATCGAAGGAGAGCAGGATCATTACCTGTGATTACATTATCATCAACATAAAGTAATAAAAAAATAACGAACTTGCCACGATGAAGGAAAAATAGAGAGGAATCCGAATGACTCTCAAGAAATCCAAGACTGAATGGAAAATCACTAAGCGTCAATACCAAGCTAGAGGGGCTTGGCGTAATCCATAAAGTGCCTTTTTTAGACAGCAAATACGGTCAGGAAAATGAGGATGTACGAAACCAGGGGCTGAGCCATATACACCGGCTTGGGAAGAATGTCATTGTGAAAGACATTCTTAACGTCAAGCTAATGAAGATCCCACTTATACTGAACAACTAAAGCCAGAACAACATGAACCGTGGTAGCTTTCACTACAGGACAGAATGTGTGGAAAAATCAGTGCCAGGAACCTGAGTGAATCCTTGAGCTACAAGACAGTCTTTATGATGCTCAATAGAATCATCAGCACGATATTTAGTCCGAAATACCCATTTGGAACCAACAATATTAGTATCAGGAGATCGAGGAATGAGATCCCAAGTTTGACTAGTACGAAGGGGGGACATCTCTTCTTCCATAGCCGCAACCCATTGAGGGGTTTTCATGGCAGATTTCACACCACGAGGTGTCGAACTTCAACAAGAGCAAAGAACAAAGCAGTAGTAGTTGACTAGCGATTTGTGTTCGCACACAAATACACTTTCCTACAAGTGTATAGGATCATGTAGTGGTAAGCTGACCAAGTTATAAATATCGAATCCACGGGAAGCAATGAGATAAGTCTAATCCTAAGAATTGTGTGTGAGTCTAGAAATCAAATAAACAAGAATCAAAATGAAAGTTTTGGTTTTCTAACTACTTACAAAATGAAACAAAAATAAAATAATGCAAGCTAAGAATCTAAACTAAAATGTGCCTGCATCGGGTGTATTCCACCCAAAGCAAAGAGACTTAAATCATAACTACTGAGTGAAAGAACTAACTGAGATAACGAGCATAATTCAAATTAACATAAATAAAAAATGAGATTAGAATTACTTAAACTAATTGAGACAAAAAACATATTAAATTTCAAAGCGAGGACTAAACTATTCAAAATCATGTAAACAATATCAATATGAAACGATTGAGAAAAAGACTACTAAGAATGAGTATAAAACTAAATAAAACTTCAAATTGAAATTTAATCAAGGCAATCAAAATCACTAACAATCTCAAAATAAGAATTAGAACTAATCAAACCAAAATAATGTTTTCTCTCCAAAGATGTGTTACGAAAATCTATTGCGACTCAAATAAACCACCAAATAATCTAAACTACTGCCTACTACTAATTGCTGCGCCTAATTACCTACTGTCCTAGTGGCGTGATGTGATAATTTGCGTACCGCTTCTCCTTTTTGTAATCAGCAAAGTGGGCCAAGTGAGACAAATGACATTGGGCTTACTAGTAAAAGTGAGTTGGGCCTAATAAATGAAAGATAAAGGATCAGGATATTTTTCCCCCCAAAATTGAGTAGTTCACCCCATTTTAAGATTATTTGTAAATTAAATTTAATAGGATAATTATACTCTTTAAGGGTAATTAATTTATAATTAGATCAGTTCACCTCCCTTCTTCTTCATTTTCATTGTTTAAAAACCCACTAGAGAGGAGAAAAAGAAAAGAGAGAAGAAGGAAGCGAAAGGGGACCTTTTCCATGCGCCAATCATCTTCGGCATTCAACCAGGCAGATGGATTTTCCATTTTGTTGCCTGCCTTATCTGATGCAAAGTCCACTAACCCACTTCCAAAAATAGGATTTTTGACTTTTTCAACCCTTAAACCTGTCATTCTGCCGACCCCACCGCTTAATCTCATGCACAAACCTACCTCGCCTGGGTGCAGTGCCATGGAAGAACTCCACCAGCCGTCGCATCGCCAGAATTTCTTGATTAGTCGCCCCAATTCGAAAATTTAGTACATGTTCGATCAAAAAATTCAAAAATTTGGCACATGTTCGGTAAATTTTTCCAAAAATTAGGTATTGGTTCGATCAATTTTTTCGAAAAAATGCTCCAGGTTCAATGAGCATTGTTCGACCAAAAAATTAAAAAATTTGGCACTTGTTCGAAAATTTTTTCCAAAAATTAGGTACTGGTTCGGTCAATTTTTTCGAAAAAATGTTCCAGGTTCGGTGAGCATTGTTCGAACATTTGTTCGACAAAAATTAAAAGTGGTGTTTCGAAATCTGTTTCTTGTTCGGCAAAATCGATCGAACATATCAACACAAATCGGTACACCAGAGTCGAAAAAAGCAAACCCACATTCAAATCAAGAAACCCATTCAACAAAATTTCCAATTAAAATCAAGAAACTCACATTCAAGAAACCCAAATTCAACAGAACTAATGGTTGCACACAACCTGAATCTCGCCCCAAGCCAAGTCGATTTCACCGGAAATCGACGCCAGCGACTTCGCCACCATCTGCCTCCTCTCCACCTGAAATCGGATTCAATCCGACGCAGCGCCAAGAGTTCCACAGCCACGCCTGAAAACCAGAACCTCCGTCCTCTTCGTGGGTTCTCTCGTGGTGGGTTCGGCGCACGTTTTTCCTCTTTGAAAGTGTGTGGTGAATTTACAAAAAAAATTAATTCATACAATAGTAAGGATTAGTTAGGATAATTATTGGTGGTGAAGTGAAAATATAAGGGGTGAAGTGAAGGGGTGGTGAAATACTCAATTATGGGGGGGAGAATATCCTGATCCAAAGATAAAATAAGTAACAGGTCCAACTAATTTTCTCAACCCAAATACCAGAGAAGGCAGCTACGGACTCTGCTTCTGATGGAGTTGTACTCAAGCAATCGATTCACCGGCGTGAATGAATGCGACAGCGGGCTGGAGTGGCGGATCGAACTCCGGCGCGGCTGTGAATCTCGATCGGGCTTCGAACGGCTGTACGCGGGTGAGAGGCGAGGAACAGGGCATCCATGGCCTGGCGTTTCCAATGGCATAACAGGGCAGAGGTGTGGTGATTTCGGCGCTGACTGGAATGGTGGTGAAGGCGGAACAGATCGACGGCAAGAGCAGTCGGCTTCTGGTATTTCCGGTCGCTGTTGTGGCTGAAGACGGCGATTTCGAAATGGAGGCGGTTGTGGATCTGTTTCCAGCAGTTGAGGACAGCTTTGGTGTTGAGAGGATTCCGGCGTGGAGTGTTTCAGAAGGTTGCGGCGAGTGGATTTCAGTTATCAGGCGGAAGCAGTTGGAGGCGGCTATGTGCTCAGGCGGATTCTGGTGAATCAGAGTGGGAGCAGTGGTGTGTGGTGTGGGTACTGTGCTTGTAGGCGAGGAGGAATTGGTGAGATTCCAGCCGTGTGCCTTGGCGTTTGTTGAGTACTGCTAGTGGTGATTTGGCATGTTGTTAACTTTGTGGTCCCGGGGAGACTGCCACCTATGCTTCTTATCTAAAACAAAGACAATTAGTGTAATATGATAATTTTTCAATTAAACCACACATAATCAATGAATAACGAAATAGATAACAATTAAGGTCTTAAATGCATACAAAATTCTAGAAATTCATCTCTAAATGAGCACAAATTGATGCAACTATGACCCTAATCAGTAGTAAGATCAACTGAGTAATTCGGTTTAAAGATACCTGCTTTACCACGAGTAACCATAGGATGAGATGGCTGTGGAGCCACATGAGGTGGTGCAGGAGGATGAGTACTAGGAACAGTTGCAGGTGAATCTAAGTCAATCGGAGCAGATACTTGTGGAGGAATTGGCTGGGCCAGATCAGGAACACTAGAGAACACGGTGGAGGAGCAGATGGTCTGAGTGAGGGTTTGGCCAGGGAACGCGGTGAAGTGGTCGTAGTAGGGACTGGATTATCACAAAAGGTGGAGAAATCCAATAGAGATTGCTATAAGGAACCCAAACTACCCGAGAGAGGAAATAGGTGCTCATCAAATTGTGCATGCCGAGTGATATAAATGCGAGATGTGTCAGGATCATAACACTGAAACCCTTTATGTGAACTATTGTATCCCAGAAAAATACAAGAAGTGCTGCGTGGAGCCAATTTGTTAGGAGCATAATCACGTAAATAAGAGAATACACGACACCCGAAGGGCTTAAAGTTGGCGTAGTTAGGAGAAGCCCCAAATACAAGTTCAAAAGGGGACTTGTTGTCCAACATTGTTGAAGGTAAGTGATTAATTATATAGACCGCTGTTGTGAAGGGTCAAACAAAAAACTAGCAGGAACATGAACATGAAATGTCATGGACAGTCCCATTTCAGAAACATGACGGTGTTTGCGCTCAGCAGGCCAATTTTTTTGTGGAGTGTGTGGACAAGGAATGCGATGTAGGATCCCATGAAAATGCATAAACTCATGAACACGTTTGTTAATAAATTCACCTCCCCCATTAGATGGAAAACACTTAATCCGGCTAGAAAACTGTGTGCATACAAAGGCATGAAATCGACACAATATATCAAAGAACTCAGATTTAGCACATAAAGGATACATCCATGAGAATCTAGAATGACCATCTACAAATACCACATAATAATGATATCCATCGGTAGAAGCAATGGAAGCAGGTCCCCACAAATCACAATGCACTAAATCAAGGACCCTAGAAGCACGTTTATCATTTAATGTAAATGGCAGCCATTTACTCTTAGCCATCTGGCATGGAGAGCAAACACTAGGATTTGTTAAAACGGATATGACAGTTAAACAACACAATTTATTCAATAAAGAAATTGTTCGAAATGGGACATGCCCCAACCGTAAATGCCACACATGTCTTGTTCACACCAATGTCGGATGACCCCTCTCCAACACATATAAACCTTGTTCACACCTGTCTTGAGCCAGAGTCGCCTTTGTGGCTCGATTCTGAATAGTCAAGACGAATTAGAAAATACAACATCAACTGGAAAATCAGAGGTTAACTTGCTAATCGACAAAAGATTTTTCTTGATATGTGATACGACCAAGACATCCAAAATACGAATATTAGGAGTTGAAGTACGAGTACCAACATGCATAATATTCAAAGCAGAACCATTACCAATAAATACACGACCATTACCAGTATAGGGCTAAAAAGTGTCCAAATCCGAGGTTTTATATGTCATATGAGCGAAAGCACCTGTGTCCACATACCAATCAGGGGTGGAGGAACCAACATTGCAATGAGCCGTGAAGGCATCGACAAGATGAGCAGCAGGTGGTGGAACATTAGCATAAGCTTGCAAGAAACATGGACATTTATCGACATAATGTTCTCCTCAACATATTTGACACTTAGGTATGTAGGGTTTGCGAGATCCAGGAGAGTTGTGTGTGTTGTTACGGCCACAACTGCAGTGAGAACTGCGGCTCGTGGTCGAAAACCAGAACATGAGCCATGTGAATTGTTGTTGGAGCTATGCGACTGCCACGATCAATAGCAAGAAATGCAGCTGATATGGAGTGTGGACCATCGAGGGATTTTTTGAACAAATCATATTGATGTGACTGATGCAGGAGAACAGAGAAGGGAGAAATAGGATCCATGAGCATGCGGGTGTTGGAAGAATTTACTAATTGTGTTGATTATGTGGCTAATTATCTTTTGAATTCTTCCAAACAATAATCAAAGTTGAGTTATAGAATAGGATTAATAGAGAGAGAAAGTAGCGAGGGGTGTTTTGTTGGATAAAATGAACTTAGCGAGAAAAAATGAGTACAAGAGACATAATTATAGTTTTGCATGCGGTGAGGTGGCATGTTTTAAGCTTATATAGCTTAATTATCTGACAAGTGTCCTTAACACTTGTCTCTTTGCCACCTATTATGCTCTAATTACATTGCTTCTATCCTACTACATTAATATTGGAGACCTACTTAGCTATTGACTTCTACTCCGAATGGTGCGAGCTTCTCTGTCTTGTGCTATTCTGAGGTCCAATGCTTGTAGTGAAGAGTGATCTCCTGCTCTCAACCCTGGGTGAGCTCCAGGTGAGCTACTTGGAGAGCTTTTTCTCTCTCAGTTGTGTTAACTGGTCAATGGATGATGACGTGGCTCTGGCCATCTGGGGTGAGCTAAGGGCGAGCTATTAACCCTTGAGCTTTTTAATTATGTTAACTCACCCTAATGAACTAGCTTTAGTTCGCCTATCAACAGAGGGTATTCGAAAATTCCATAAATTGTGGACCAAGGCCACATAGAACCCAATGATTTTTATCGTGCTCAGCAACCGAACGACCAATGGTGGAGAGTTAGTCACAAATTGATTTAAATCGGCGACCATAATCGTTTGAGAGCTATGCCAAAGGTTGAGCAACTCCTCACGTAGTTGATTAGCACGAGAGAAGGAAGAATGAGCAAACACCGATTCCAATGCTACCCAGGCATCGCGGGCAGTGGTGCAATCAACCACTTCCGACATCGATTCCTCAATGAGGGTGGAGAGAAGAGCACCAAGTATTTTCTTATCGGTAATGTGCCAAGACACTATATCGGGATTAGGTGTTTGAGAACCACCCGTTTCTGTGGTGGTAGGAGGAGGCACAGTTTTACCATCAACATGGCATGCAAGTGCGATCGCCTCAAGCATAGGTATTACTTGATGTTTCTAGAGGAGGTAATTAGTGGACGACAATTTAATGATGACCATATGCACCATAGTCACAATGGGAACCGGATCATTGGAGAAGTTTGTCATCATGATGAGAGAAACAAAAGTGAGAATATGAGAAAAATAGCTGAGGATAGTGTGAAAGAGAGAAATTGTCGTGGAAAAGAAAAAAAATAGGGTTTAGGTGAATTTGGCTGATACCATGTGAGAGAAGGTTTGATTCACCATTGAATTTTGGTGAGAAGTTTTTCACTATTTATGAAGATCACAATCTTGTATAATTTACAGGATTTGAATAATATGTACAAGAATATTCTAGAGAATAATCAAATATTTGAAATTTGAAATTATCCTAATTTATCTCCTGATTTATCTCTATTAAAACTAACTAGAGTTTCAAGCATTAAAGCACTAAATGTTCGACCCAATAACTTTTATTAAACTTAAACAAAGCCCTAAACTATATCAAATATAAATAATAAATAACTAAATATATTTAATCTCACTTCATCATTCTCTCCCACTTCGAAAGATTTATCTTCAAATCTGCATGAATCCGTATCTTGAATAGTAGAATAGAGGCGACAGAATGTTCAACTCCAATGAGAGCAATAATAAGAAAATTTTCTAAACCTTTGACCTCAGAAATATCTATTGTTACGTGGCCAAGATCTTGAGACAATAAGAAAATGAAACTGTCAAAGGAATATCAATATAACTATCATTATTTATAAAATAATAATTATTATTATTGAAATCTAAACCAACCAACTCCACAAAGTTAAATGGCCCATCCTTCTTTTTTATTGTTGGCCTATAAATACCATCAACAAAATAATCCAGAACATGAGCTTGTCCATAAGATAGTGTAAGCCCATAGATAGTACGCACATTAAAGCTCACAAGAGGCCTAAGATGGGAATCCATAGTAAGAGGCTCGCTGTGATTAATTATATGAGAGTATGTCGGTTGTTGGAGAAACATAGTAAAAATGTCACCGGAAGCGGAAGGAGAACGGTTTTATGGGGGTTTAGAAAGGTGTATCAGAAACGGGCAACAAACTTTTTTTGGGAGGATGGTTGGATTGGGGATGTGAGTTTAAAGTCTAAGTTTCCAAGACTTTATAACTTAAATCTTGATAAGGAGGAAAGAGTGGGGATGATGGGGGGAATGGGAAGGGGATAGTTGGAGATGGAATTTGAGGTGGAGACGTCCTTTATTTGATAGAGAATCTTCAATGTTCAATTCTTTTGTTATTCTATTAAACAAGTTTCATTTACAAGATGGTGAACTACTCATTTTAAAATGATATCCACATTGTTCACAAATATGAATTTGTGATTTCAAACGTTTCTTATAATTTAATCCATAAATATTTTCGTATTGAACCCACAAGTGCTTGTATGTTTGAGTTTCATCGAGATCACTAGCTCTTAGAGTTAAATCACTACTCTTCACGCAGGTTCGTATACTGGGTTCACTACTAGTTTTACATTTTTTAGATTCCAAATTCAGAGCAATATCTATTGTATCTTGTTCAAATTCGACTAATTCCCCCGCCATTACTTCATCAAGACCATAAACACGAGCAATACCATCGCCTACTTGAAGTACGGTACCAGTATTTACAATCTTGACTTCTCTATTATATTGTTCAATACGTTCATGGAGAATAGTACTAATTTCGTCAGCTTGAATGGTTACCATAAGTTTTTCTTAATTTAATTGTTTTTTTAAAAAAAAAATTGAATGTCGCTGATTCTTGGAAGTGGAATAGAGGGGTAAATGGAAGCTACACAACCAAGAAAGTTTATGATTTTATCCATGCTCGTCAGCAAGTGACGCCTCAATGGGGAGAAGATGAAAACTGCTTTAAGGCTATATGGAAAAGTTGGGCGCCTATGAAGGTTATCAATCATGGGTGGCGGTTATTTCATGATCGTTTACCCACGAAAGATAACTTAAGAAGGTGGAATATCTTAGATTTGGAAGTTGACTCAAGCTGCGTCTTTTGTTGTGAATTTGAAGAATCAAGTAAGCATGTATTTTTTGAATGTAGTAAAGTGTATGAAATCTGGATGGAAATTGATGAATGACTCAATTTTTCACAGCTTGGCAACGTTTCTCTTTTTCACTTTGCTGCCTTTGAACGTACATGGAAAGAAAAACGGGGCAAAAGAGTTTTAGCAACCATTTGGCTTGGTGTTGTTTGGGTAATTTGGAAATGGAGAAATGATATTATCTTCAGAAATGGAGAGGCTACAAGCTCGAAGATCGTGAAGGAAATAAAGTAAGACTATGGAGTTTGTTAGTGATAAAGGATCAATGTGCTGCTAGATTTACGTTTAGTGATTGGTTATGTAATCCCAAAATGATCATAAGAGATTGAGTTATTGTACCCCTTCTGTACTTATTTTGGTATTACTTGTACCTTTTTTTTATAAAATCCTAATGATAAAAAAATATTGCAAGTTGGCCCAACATGAAACCCAAGGGCATCAGACCCAAGTTGTGAATCTAGCGTAATAGACCTATAGTGGCATAAACCCAAGCTACTGGAATTGAAACCAACATGAAACTCATGCAGAATATGAATGACAGATCCTTACATGCTGGTAGCATGATCGTGATCCTGAAATAGAGGTAGGAGTGTGGCGGCAATGGAAAGTCGTGAAGTGAGGAGATGGAGAAACAATGGTGGATCGGTGGTAGGAGAGTTAGCGGCAAAATTGGTGGAGAAAGTAGAGTCGACACTATTCTAGGCACAACCTGGTGCGAAACAGCTGCAGGCGGTGGAGAAATAGGCAGACAACCATCATATTCCGGTACTACGCGGCGTGCGAGCTGTTGATTGATGACGATGATGGAAAGATATGGTGTCTCTGGTGGCGATTGATGGCATGAGATGGATGATGGAGTTGCGGGGGTGGTTGGATCAAGCAGTTGGGGTGGTAATTAAAGAAAAGTGGATGGTGGTTCATTGCATCCGGCGATAGTCAAGGCTACATCTGGAATTCACTAGATTGCCCATTCTCGACTGATCGATAGTGGTCATTGATTGATAGTAGCGGTGGGTAGGTATTTTATGGTGGAAATTCAGATATGAGGGAGAGGGTGGTGGTGGTGGTATTAGCAACTTGGCCGGTGGCTGGTGGTGTACAGTTGGTGGAATATTGTGGGTGGGCTTATTTGTCTGTCATCGACTAGGTGGTGGACAGGCCTGATGAAGGTGGTTGATGTGGATGTGGTGGAGGCACAATTACGACTGCTAAAAAGGCTGTCAAGAGTGGGTTTCAGGTTGGTAAGTACACTAGGGGATTGTGACACAGATTCGTCTCGAAGACGAAAGCTATCAAAAACTCCATCAATGGCTAGCTTAAAGTAAGACCAAAGAAAATCAATTTTCTCCTTCGTATCCCAATAATCACAGGTCACCATTAATAATCAACATGATTGTTATAACTCCTGATACCAACTAACACAACAAAAACGTAGATCCATACAAGAAATGTTCTTAATCTCTATTGGTTCTCAAGAAAATATCAACAGAACAATAATTAAATTATGGAAAAAGGATAAACTCAATTCTTTTCAATAACAATCTCACCTCTCTTACAATGAGCTTAAAACCCTTTTTTATAAAAAAAAAAAAAAAACTAACTAGAGTTTAAGAAATTAAAGCACTATAAGTCCAACCCAATAATTTTAATTAAACTTAAACAAAGCCCTAAACTATATAAAATATAAATAATAAATAACTAAATACATTTAATCTCTCTCCATCATTCTCTCCCAGTTAGGAAGATTCATCTTCGAATATGTATGAATATGTATCTTGAGCAGTAAAATAGAGACGACAACGCGTTCAACTCTAGGGAGAGCAACATTACGAAAAATCTCTAAATCTATGACCTCAAGTGGCACAAGATGAAAATCCATAGCAATGGGTCTACTATAATTAATTATATTGCAAGTTAGCCAGACTTGTAATCTAAGGGCATCAAGCCCAAGTTGTGAATCTAAGGTAATAGGCCCACAATGGCACAAATCAAAGCTGCCGAAATTAAATCTAGCGTGAAACTCGGGTAAAATATGAAAATCAAATCTCTGCATGGTGCTGACTTGATCTGGAAATGAAGGCAAGACCATGGTGACGAATAGTCATGAGACGGGAAGATAGAGCAGCGATGGTGGATTGGTAGTAGGGGGATGGCCGCAAATTGGTGGAGAGAGCAAAGTCGGCACCGTGTTGGGTGCAGTCTGGTGGCGAAATTGCTTAGCGTTGATGGAGAATCAGACGGGTGACCTTCATACTCTGAAAGTACGCAGCACGCGAGCTGTTATTTAACAATGATGGTGGAAAGATGTAGTGGCTCTGGCGAGGCGGCTAATGGCATAAGATAGACGGTGGAGTTGCGGGCGGTGGTTGGAGGTGGATGGTGGTTCATTGCATTTGGAGATAGGCAAAGCTACGTCTAGACATCGCTTGATTATCAATTCTCGATCGATTGATGACAACCCCTGATTGACAATGGCAGTGGGTGGGTATTTCATGGTGGAAAATATTGGATATGAGGGTATGGGTGGGAAGTGGTGGTGGCAGCAACTTGGACGGTGGCTGGTGGTGTACAGTTAGTGGAATATTGTGGGTAGGTTGATCTATGTAGCGTCAATTGAGTGGTGGACAAGTCTGGATAACACGGTGGGCCTGTATGGTAGGGGCACAGTTGCGGCAGCTAATAGTGCCAATATAGGGTTTCAGGACGGTAAGTCTATTGGAGATTGGAACACAAATTTATCTCGAGAAAAAAATTATCGAAAATTCCATTGATGCCTGACTCCAAGTGAGACCAAAGAAAATCAAATTTCTTATTCATATTACAATAATTACCAGTCACCGTTGATAATCCACATAATCGTTATGACTCGTAATATCAATTGAAATAACGAAGACATGAATCTATACAAGAGACCTTTTCAATCTATATTAATTCTCAAGAGAATATCGAAAGAATAACAATTAATATACATGGAAGGAATAAACCCAATTCTTTTCAGTAATAATTTCAACTCCATTACAATGAGCTTGAAATTCTTATTTATAATAAACTAACTAGGACCTAAAAGCCTGACCCAATAACTTTAATTATCCTTAAACAAATCCCTAAACTATTATAAATAATAAACAAATTAATTAGGGTTTCATGAATACGTATCTTGAGCAGTAGAATGAAGGTGACAACACGTTCAACTCCAAAAGAGACAATAATATGAAAAATCTCTAAATCTTACCTCAAAAATACTTATCGTGCATGCGTGACCCAAGATCTTGTAACGATAAACAAATGAACTGTCGGAAGAATATCAAAATAACTATCATTATTTATAAAATATTAATAATTATTAAAATCCAAACCAACTAACTCTACAAATTTTAAGGGCCCATCCTTTTTTTTTTTTTAATAGTCGGCCTATAAATACCATAAAAAATTAATCTGCAGCATGAGCTTGTCCATAAGATAGTGTAAGCCCATAAATAGTATGCACAATAAAGCTCTAGAAATCAAACCCGATAACTTTAATTAAAATTAAATAAAGCCATAAACTATATAAATAGCATATAGCTAAATACATTTAACATCTTTCCATTAGTTACTATAACAAAAATATTGGACTTTCATAAATATTTATTTATTTTTATAGAAATAATTTTTTTTTATATAATATCACATATAAAAGAGTAAAAAAGTGTATTATTATATGAATCAATATACTTACCTTTTAATAGATAATGATTAAATTAAAAAATACATATTTGTTCTGAACAAAATAACACATTTTGTCCTTACAATAACATTTTTTCCTCATTATTGTAACACAAAGTAGGAGCAAATATGTGTTACTACTAGAGCAAATGTATATTACTATCATATTAAATGTTGTTATTTTATTTATATATAAATATATATTCATTTATTTTTATTGAATAAATATTTTTTTGCATATAATATAAGAGTAAAATGTGTGTTATTACAAAAAAAAATTATTTTTTTATAAATATTTATTTATTTTTATAGAAATAATTATTTTTTCATATTATAATAGTAAAATGTGTGTTGCTACATGAATCAATATATCTAGATTTAAAGGAATAGTGTTTAAAGTAAAAACACATATTTGTTCTTATAAAAGTAAATTTTGTCCTTACAGTAATGTGTATTTGCCCATATAGTAACACAAACCAGGAGCAAATGTGTGTTACTATTAGAGCATATATGTGTTAGTATCGTATTAGATGTTGTTCTTTACATATATTCATTTATTTTTATAGAATAAATATTTTTATATAATATAACAACAAAATGTGTGTTATTATAAGAGCAAATATTGAATTTTTATAAATTTTTATTTACTTTTGTAGATATTATTATTTTTCCATACAGTAACACATGTAAAGTAATAAAAAAAATACGTTACTACATGAAACAATATACCTAGATTTAAAGGAATGATGAATAAATTAAGAAACACATATTTATTCTTATAAAAGTATATTTTCTTCGTATAGTACTTGCATTTGTTCATATAGTAACACAAACTTAGAAGCAAATATGTGTTACTGTTAGAACAAATATTGTTACTGTACAAACGAATATTTATTTGTCCTTTAAAAAATATATATTGTCTTTATAGTAACATACGTAAAGTATTAAAATTAACAACATATTATCAACATAAATTCATAAAAATATAAAAATGCATACTTGTTCTTGTAAAAATACATATTGTCCTTATAGTTTTTTTAAATACAAAAAAATAATTTTTAAGGATTAATAACACACGTTTTGTCTTTCAATAACAGACATTTGTCCATATAATAATACAGTCTGGGAACGAATTTTCTAAAATAAGGTTGTCACTATTTCTTCTTAGAAATTTAATTTAACCCAATCTGATCTGCTTAGAATTTGTGAATTTTGATTTGAATTTACCTATAATCCGTGATTTTTTTTTTATTCATGGTTTTTTTAAGTATATTTCACATGTTAAATATTTTTAAAAAGTATGCCTCTTCATATATTAAGTAGTATTTATTACCTTTTGCACACTCCATTTATTACTCCTCCCGTTCTGGAACTCTTTGCCTACATTGTTGTTCCGTCCAATGCAAACATTTTTGCACACTCCATAAATAAAAATTCATACTTAACTTTATCCTTAGAATATTCACATATTATATAAAATATCAATAGTTTTTATATATAATCAAACTAATTTTAATAATTTAATAATATAATTTTACACATTACCCTCAATACTCTGTTTATTACAGTGATGCAGAAATCGGGTTAGGCGGTCACATGCCGACTCGATTTCTGCAAAATCAGTGATTCTAAGTGTTTTCGGGCCTAGGCGGTTCTAATTTTATTTTTTTATTTTTAAATTTAAAAAAAAACTAGGCGGACGCCTAGGCGGCCCTAATTTTGTATATTTTTATTTTTTAAAAAAATTAAAAAAAACTAGGCAGCCTAAAAACGTCCGATTACCGATTTCCGACTTCTACCACCTTGATTTATTATATTTTTTTCTTAAAAATATGAAAAGTTTTTAGGATTCCGAGGTGTCTGGGATTAGTAAGTGTAATAACAATATCTTACGAGTACGACCAATGTGAATTGGGGTATCAACATTGATGTAACTCCAGTCACATTAAATCATTTTTTTAAATATGTATGTCATTTAGGGTATGTTTGTTTTGGGACTAGCACGGATAGACGTAGGA
>JAPKLY010000044.1:370589-413235 GCA_026898435.1 Prunella vulgaris
ATTATATGTGGACGTAATAAGAATGAATAAATATTTCTATTGATATAATATTTTTTTTTTTGGGAAAAGCCCAAATCTAAATTAATAGAAGATGGGGATCCATCCGATAGTGACAACAGTAGTATTAAATCCATGATTCTAGATCAAACAATATAGAGGAATTTTTCTATGTCAAATGGAAAAAAAAAAGTGAATCTCAGTGATAGCATGTCGTTCAAGGAGAGGCTTGGTGATACTCTTTATTTAGAAAAGAAATTATTGGAGATCGAATAATTCATGGAGAGGCTCAGGAATACTCTTTGTTTAGGAAAAATTAATTAGAGATCAAATAAATATGAAAGTATCGTGAGGTTAATATGGATGATCACAAGCATTTTTATTAATATACATACTAGACTTTTAAAAAAACCAAAAATAAATTCATATAAATTCAATTAAAAAGGACAATATCATACGAATGTAAGTCCATCCGGAAGCCATAATACTTCCAACTAAAGAGGGACAAACTTTTACTCCCTCCGTCCCGGTGCTTTTTTCCAAAAGATTTGGGCACACAAATTAAAAAAAAAGTAAAGTATGTAAGTGTCAAGTTAATTAATAAAATATAAAAATATATATTTTATTGATTTTTATGGGTTTAAATTATTTTCTTTTTAAAATAGGAAAAAAGAGTTGGGACGGGGAGCAAAAAATCGGCCCCTCGTCACCTTCCATTTTAGAGTGCGACTTCAAAGATCCTTGTTTTACACCTCCTCCATCAATCATATAGCTTGCTTAGTACGATTTACCCCTCTCGTCCCTATGTGTCCTTCATCTAGCTTGCTATATAGATTCTCCATTGACATCTCTTTTTATAGTTTGTGGATTCTTCTGAAATAGAGAAAATAAAAAATAAATAAAAAAGGCAGCACGAATGTTGCAACATTTTGTGATGGACAAAAGATCCTTTAATTCTCAACCATTTTATATTGCAAATTTCAATGGAGTAAATTTTTATATAAAAATGATTCATGATAGTTTTATCGTAAAACTGTTTTAAATATTAAATATTTGGTTAAGTGTATCGAATGTTCATCAGGAATGTAAAAAGTTGGATCATCAAAATCTATAACAAATGCTACATACTTCCTCCGTCCCGGGTCTTTCTTCAAAAAGACCCGGGCCCGCGGATTAAGAAAAAAGTAGAGTATGTGAGTGTGAAGTTAATTAATAAAATATAAAAAGTATACTTTATTAACTTTTGTGAGTATAAATTGTGTCCTTTTTAAGGTATGAAGAAAGAGTTGGGACGTCCCGAAATGGAAAAAGAGGAAAAAAGAGTTGGGACGAAGGGAGTATATAATATCATTGACTCAAATTTTCGCTACTCCATACAATTATTTTGATACTTTAAAATTAATTTATGATATAATTATTAGTGAGAATATCACAATATACCCATTTTCAACTTATAAAAATTTATTTTACCCACATCTACTTTAAAACATCTTTTATACCCCAATTTATCATAAAAGACCTATATACCCTTATAAAATGGGTATAAAAGAGTTACTACCTCCGTCCCACAAAAGTTTGCATACTTTCCTTTTTAGTTTGTCCCACAAAAGTTTGCATACTCCCAAAATGAAAATATTCTTTTAAATCTCCACCTTTAAAATCTTTACCTCATAATCTCCACCATACACATTCAACTCATTACACTTTTTCTTAAAACATGTGCCCAGGAAAATACCGCAAACTTTCCTGGGACGGAGGTAGTAATAACTTTGAATTGTGCCCCACCTTATTCTCATAACTACACTGCCCTCATATAGGGGATATGTTAAACTTTATAAACTATTTAATAGGTAAATAAATATAAATAGAAAGAGGGAGTTTGTATTTTAAATATTATAGTGAATTTTTTAATTAGTATTTTTGTATAAAAAAATTTTATTGATTAATCAGTGATTTGCTTATTAATAAAAATTAAAGTTTATAATTAAATTTTTATAAAGATAATTTGGTAGAATATTAAAAATTTTAATTTAATTTGATGTGGAAAATGCTCACGTGTTAATTAAATTTTAATAAATATATTTTCAAATATCACAAATTAAATATTTTTATATACTCTTATAAACTATAATATTAATTAATTTGTATTAAAATTTAATTTTTATATTATAATATTTATTAATATGCATTATATATTAAAATAGTCTAAATAGAGAATTCAAATAATCACATATATATGATAAAAATATTATAATTAGTTAATTTATTAAATTAAATAAATATCAAATAGGGTGGGGTGGAGGTGGGGTAGGGTGAAGTGTGGTGGAATAATTAGATAACGATGTTTGTGGGTTATATGGGTAAAAAAGATTGTTTGAAATTGAAAATAGATAGAAAAAATTGTTTATATTTGAAATGGGTAAAATAAATTTTGTGAAGTTGAAAATGGGTATTTTGAATTTTCTCCCTAATTATTATGAATTATTCCCATACACAAATCAATCATAAACATAAAATCTTTGAGTAAGTCTTGTGTAGACTAGGGGTGGCATACCGTACCGTACCGCCCATACCGTATACCGTACCGAAATTTTCGGTATGCATTTTTGCATACCGATACCGTACCGAAATTTTCGGTATACCGGATTTCGGTATACCGAAATTTCGGTATACCAAAAATACATACCGCATACCGTACCGAAAATTTTTGTATACCGTACCGTACCGATATATACCGATCTATACCGAAATACCGACTGTGTCGGTATACCTCCCATACCGGTATATACCGCCATACCGGTCCATACCGAAATAAATTAAGTATAATTTTAATTAAATAAAATTAAATTTAATATTAAATTTTAATATTAAATTACCAAAATGGTATATATCGGTATACCGAGATACCGAAATATTTTCGGTATACCGAAAATAATCGGTATACCGGAATATTTCGGTATACCGGTTTATACCGAAAATATTTCGGTATTACGGTATGTACCGGTATACCGAAAATTTTAAAATTATATACCGATACCGTACCGAAAATATCGATATGGTACCATACCGTACCGAAATTTTCGGTATACCGAAATTTTTGATAAATTCGGTATTTTTCGGTATGGTAAGTACGGTATACCGGTATTTTCGGTATTTGCTCCACCCCTAGTGTAGACAGTCTCATATCATGAAACTTGTACTCCCTCCGTCTTTCTATAAGTTGCTCATGTTGCCATTTTCGTTCGTCTTTCTATAAGTTGCTCATTGTTTTTTTACCTTTTTTGGAAACTACTATTCACTTCTTTATTATTATTTTCAATACTTTTTACACTATTTTCATTACTTTTTCACTTTCTCCATCACATCACTCATACTTTTTCACTTTTTCTATCACATCACTTATACTTTTTCACTTTTTTCATCACATCACTTATACTTTTTCATTTTTACCTTAATTCGTGTGCCAAAAAACAACGAGCAACTTATAGAAATACGGAGGGAGTACTTTTTAATATAAAGTTATCGTTTTTAAAAAAAATGATAAGATTTTAATAAAAATTAATAATTACTTTTAATAAAAGTATTATCACATTTTATTAAAATTTTATCACTTTTTAAAAATATAGTACTAATTTTTTATTAATAAATAACGCGTCTCGGGGTATAAAAAAATTTAAGAATCTTTTGTCATATCAAATAATCACAAAATAGAAAAACAACCAAACAGTATTAGGCGAGTCAAACGACATCACATGGAATCTTTTCCCAAATTTTCGCAAACACATAATCTAGAGCAAATTTTCGGAAACACAAAATTTAGAGTGTTCAGTTGTATTTTAGCGTAGTATACTGTATAATATATTAGGACCTCATTTGGTCGGAAAGATAGAAAAAGAGATCAAAATAGATTTTAATATATATTTTAACGGAAAAATAATATTTATTGGTGTTTGATAGAATGTAATACTACCTCCGTCCCACGAAAGTTTGCATACTTTCTTTTTTAGTTTGTCCCACAAAAGTTTGCATACTCCAAAAATGGAAATATTCCTTTAAATCTTCACCTTTAAAATCTTTACCTCACAATCTCCACCATACACATTCAACTCATTACACTTTTTTTTAAAACCTATGTCCAGGAAAGTACCGCAAACTTTCCTGGAACGGAGGTAGTAATAATTATATTATAAATTATATAATTTGATAGAATATAGTGTAGACAAATGTCACAAAACCCATTTCCATTTCTCATCTGGTGGTGAAAGAAACCCACTAAAATTTTCAACCAAGAAAGATAAACAAGTATGCAAGAAGAAGATGATTGTCGGCAAAGGCAACAAGTCCTATTTTCCTAAAATAAGAGTGAACATAAAGGCTATTTTTGACAAAGCCTAAACCTCATATGTAAATAATTTTTAACATATTATTTATAATATATATAAGAGTGCTCAAGTTTATTTTTTAAAAGTTAAACAAAATACTACTAGAAAGTTAAACATGTTATTAATGAAAAGTTAAACTATAAAAATACACTTTTCACTAATAACATGTGTAACTTTTCAGTAGTATTTTGTTTAACTTTAAAAAAATGAACTTGAGTTGCACCGTGTAACTGGTGCATACAAGACTAATCCTATATATAATATCGATCCACGTATAAGTTGTGAATAAAAGAATGCAAGAGTTGGAGAAGTTATTTGGGATATTCCCATGTTTTCATATAAATACTATTTTTCTAGGAGAGGAAATTAGATTCAATTCCTAATTCCAAGAGAAAAGTTACGTACCTTTCACAAGAGAACGAATAGAATACATAAAACATAATAACTTCTCAAATTTCAGCAGAAGAAACTCATAAGAAGTAGAATTATATTCTATTTTCTGACAATATTGATTCGTGAATTTGAATATACACACTATTCTGTATAGTTGATTGAGAGTATGGAGTAACATGTGGATAATAATGGGGTTGATATCTTCCGCTGCATTAATTAACAGGCCAGTAACTTTTATTTATGTGATCCCGGAATTCGCCGAATCCAACATTATAGAAACTCTGAAAATGTATAGTAGGTGGGAGGTTCAATGAGTTTATTGAAGAGCTACAGTATTTTGGTAGATGCATTTTCTTTGACATTGAGTTTTCTTGGTTAAGTGAGATACTAACTCTCCCGCAAAAATTAGCGCTAGAAATTTTAATGGTGGAAATTTAAAGAATTTTTTTTTTTGGAGTATGCAAACTTTTATAGGACATATTAAAAAGAAAAGTATGCAAATTTTTGCAGAACAGATGTAGTAGTATTTATATTTTGCCAAACAATTGCAATAACCTCAATTCGTTTTTTCATGGGCCTATCAATACAATGAAATGACATTTAAAAATAATTAATTACTCTCTCTATCCCAATATTTTTTTTCATAGGTTGAGTTGCACGCATATTAAGATAAAGTGAAGTATGTGAGTGTGAAGTTAAATAATACTACCTCCGTCCCGGAACTACTTTCATAGTAGTTCTGGGCACGCGAACCAAGGAAAAGTAAATATATGAGTGTAAAGTTAAATATAAAATAAGAAAAAGTGTATTTTGTTGACTTTTGTGAGAGAGAAAAATTTCCTTTTTTGGTGTGTGAAAGAAGAGTTGGGACGTCCAAATAAGGAAAGTGTGAAAGTAGTTTTGGGACGGAGGGAGTATATAAAAGGGTTAATTCTATATAAATACACAACCTTTTATTCAATTTTCTATTTAATCCTGAGCTTCACGATTATTGTAAAAAATCCCAACTTTTTAAAAAGTTTCAATTTGATACACTTTTTTTTTTCCGGCCAGCAACTGATGACGTGTCTCGCCAAAGCGCGTGAAATGTTGTCACGCTGACGTACACGTGTGAAATACTTTTTTGGTTAATTCTATATAAATACACCACCTTTTACTCAACTTTCATTTTAATCCTGAGTTCACGATTATTATAAAAAATTCCAACATTTTAAAGAGTTTCAATTCGATACACATTTTTTTTTTCCGGCCAGCAACTGATGAGGTGTCTCGCTGGAGCGCGCGAAATGTTGTCACGCTGGCGTACACGTGTGAAATTACTTTTTTTATATTTTATTTTTTTCTACATCATATATTATATATATAAAAAATAACAAAAATTTTATATTAAAAAATATTTTTTGAATGAGAAATACTATGGAAAAAATATTTTCCACCATATTCAAAAGGGACTTGAAAAAACTATGTTAATAATACCGAATATCAAAATCATAAAAGGTGGTATATTTATATAGAATTAAGTGGTGATATTCGGTATCATTAACACAGTTTTTTCAAGTCTCTCTTGAATATGGTGGAAAATGTTTTTTTTCCATAGTATTTCTCATTCAAAAAATATTTTTAAATATAAAATTTTGTTATTTTTTTTATATATAATATATGATGTGGAAAAAAATAAAATATAAAAAAGTAATTTCACATGTTTATGCCAGCGTGACAACATTTCATGCGCTCCGGCGAGACACGTTATCAGTTGCTGGCCGGAAAAAAAAAGTGTATCGAATTGAAACTCTTTAAAATGTTGAGATATTTTATAATAATCGTGAACTCATGATTAAATTGAAAGTTGAGTAAAAGGTTGTGTATTTATATAGAATTAATCAAAAAAGTATTTCACACGTGTACGTCAGCGTGACAACATTTCACGCGCTCCGGCGAGACACGTCATCAGTTGTTGGCCGGAAAAAAAAAAGTGTAACGAATTGAAACTTTTTAAAAGGTTGAGATTTTTTACAATAATCGTGAAAATCAGGATTAAATTGAAAGTTGAGTAAAAAGTGGTGTATTTATATAAAATTATCCATATAAAAAGTACACTTTATTGATTTTTTTGAATATAAATTATTTTTTTTTAGTGTGAAAAAAAAAAGGACTTACCTTAAAAAAAAAATGTAAAAATTATCTTGACACATAGGAGTAACATAATCAATCCTAGGTCCCAGAATTTTGTCTCGAAAGAGACAAAATGTAGATGGAGAAAATTTTATAAATTCGATATTTAAAAAAGTATCTATCTTCATCATCGCACATGATGTGCTTCCTAAGCATGTGAAGATAGTTCAGAGGGTTTTGTATCCTTTTTATTTTAAATTAAAATATCGTTTGATCACCGGATATATATTATAAGACGCAGGTGTTTGATTAATCATCGTGGGGGTGCGTGCACAAGATTACTACCCATTCATCTAAAGAGTCGTGTTAACGTTAAACTTTCTACTTAATTATTTCCTTTTTTTATTTACAATAATTATTTAGACAGGAATAAGACTGTAGTTTGTTTTTTATGACACTCTGATTTTTTTTCCTCGTAGGCTACGTTTACTTTCAAAGCTAAAGGTATATTGTTTATATAACAGAGGTTTATAAGTTGTTTACTTTGCAGTTTATGTAACAGAGGTATATTTCGGGTTAAACGCTTGACCCGGGTTAATGTTGGGTTATTTGCTAAAAATTAATCCACGACAATTGGCCGGTTACAATTATCCCTTGTACTGTTGAAATTTCCATTTTCTCTTTCCCATTTTGCTTAATTGAAGGTGTTATGGCTCATAGTGAGCCACGTGTTCTCCTCTCCTTTTTAATTTGTCAAACAATGGAAGTGGGTCCCGCATGTTTTTCACTTAACTACTCCATCTGTCCCACAGGAATTTGCACACTTTCCTTATTTGGACGTCTCACACAAATTTGCACACTACTAAAAAAGGAAATATTGATTTACGTGCACACTCACAAACCTTTACACATATATACTCATATGCCACTACTTTATATAAAAAACTCATTTTCCTTAAAAAATGTGCCGTCCCGTAGGGTGCAAATTCCTACGGGACGGAGGGAGTATTAACTATCAAAATAAATAGAATTTTAACTTTTCTAATGTCCTACGATGTAAACAAATATTATCTAGGTTTATTTTAACACCCCTTACTAAATTATTATTGTCTATATTATCCTAACAATCAATGTAAACGCAGCCCTACCGATAAGTATGCGAATTTGATATTCACATCATTTGTTTTACAATTTCAACATTAATTAACCATAATTTTTTCTTCTAATCTTTAATATTGTTATTGATATTGCATATTAATTTGTAAACTTTAATAATTATAATAAAAAAGAGATTTGATATATGTATAAAACACCATTTGTGTTAAAAAAAATTATTATATTTTAAAGTTGTACAATTACAAGGTTTATAGAAAGATTTCACTCTTCTATGAAGTTTGTAACATATTAAATTGATTATTAAAAGATTGTAGAAGATTTCAAAGAACATCTCCAAAGTATTTAATTAAATTGATCTCCAACATTCAATCAAAAGACGAACATGTATATGAGAAACACTTATATACAAATTTCTACGGGTCAAAAATCCGTAGAAATATCCATTTTTGAAAATTCGCGGGTCTAAACCGGGTCGGATCGAATTTGAGTATTTTTTTCCAAAATTTGCACAGCTTGTGATTTTCGCTCCCAGGTATGTTACAGTTGGGGAAAATGCATGTTACTTTAAGGCAAAACGTGTGTTACAACCAGATTAAATGTTGTTTTCTACACATATTCATTTATTTTTGTAGAAGTAAATATTTTTCATGCAATGTAACACATGCATATGTTACATTATATGTGTAACACATATTTATTCTTAATAAAAATACATTTTATCCTATAGTAACACATATATGCTCATATAATAACACAAATTGAGGAACAAATATGTGTTACAATTAGAGTAAATATGTATTACTGCAAATTTATGTTACAATTGAAGTAAATTTGGGTTACTGCAAATGTGTGTTATATCTAGAGTAAATGTGTGTTACAATTAGAATAAATGTGTGTTACTGCAAATGTATGTTACAATTAGAGTAAATGTGTGTTATTGCAAATGTGTGTTACAATTAGAGTAAATGTGTGTTACTGCAAGATCAAATGTGTGTTACTGTATGCACAAACATTTATTTATCCTTGTAAAAATATATATTATATTTTATATAACATATATAAGGTATTAAATGATGTATTAAGTACATGAATAACACATTATTAACATAAATCAACAAAGAGAATAAAAATAAATTAAGTAACACATATTTATACTTGCAGAAATACATATTTTCTTTATAGTTACTTGAAAAGTACAAAAAATTAATTTTTTAAGAATTTGTAACACAGATTTTGCCTAATTGTAACACGCCTTTGCCCAAATTGTAACATACCTGGGAGCGAAAAAATATATTATTAACATAAATCAACAAAGAGAATAAAAAATAAATTAAGTAACACATATTTATACTTGCATAAATACATATTTTCTTTATAGTTACTTGAAAAGTACAAAAAATTAATTTTTTAAGAATTTGTAACATAGATTTTGCCTAATTATAACACGTCTTTGCCCAAATTGTAACATACCTAGGAGAGAAAAAATATATTATTAACATAAATCAATAAAGAGAATAAAAAATAAATTAAGTAACATATATTTATACTTGCAGAAATACATATTTTATTTATAGTTACTTGAAAAGTACAAAAAATTAATTTTTTAAGAATTTGTAATACAGATTTTGCCTAATTGTAACACGTCTTTGCCCAAATTGTAACATACCTGAGAGCGAAAAAACCTGTAACTACAAGTTGCGCAAATTTTGGAAAAAAATGTCCAAATTTGACCCGACCCGGTTTAGATCCGCGAATTTTTCAAAAATTGATATTTCTACGGTAGAAATTTGTACACAAGTGTTGCTCCATGTATATATAGTAACTGACAGCGGTTCGTTATATTAAGCCACATCGAATCTCCTATTATCTATTTCTGAATCTATAAAATTCTACGTTGCTTAATACAATGTTTCCTACATAACTTTCTAATTTTCTCATAATCATATTTTTTAAAATCAAATATGAATAACCACTGTCGGTTACTTCTTTATCCATCTTCTTTTTAATTTATAAATTTCTCTATCTATTCCATCACTCTATATTTATATTCACTACAAAAAAAAATACATTTAGTGGCGAATTTTTTTGTCACTATATTACTAATTTTGTTACTAAAAATAGATAGTGACAATTTTAAAAGTTGTGACTATAAACGCTGTGGCTAAAAGATTAGTCACAAAAATGTTTTAATTGTTACTATAAGTAATATTTTTAGTGACATTCATAATTTGTCACCAAAGTTTATATTTTAGTCACATATTATTATTGTCATTGTTATTCAATGTTTAGTCACATACCTTTGTTCTCGTTGTTACTCAATGTTTTAGTCACATTTATTTATTGTTACTAAAATATTAATTATAGTTACAAAAAGATCATGACACTATAATTAAGATATTTAGTCATGATTGATTATTATCACTAAAATATGATATTTATGTTGCTTTTATCACATTTAATATTTGTATTAATATTTTTAAATAAAATTGATTATTATTACTACAAATTTATAATATTATGATAAATGTATTTTAATTATAGTTACGATATAGTTATCACTAAAACCTAAATTTTAAATTTTCATTAGTATTAATATAATTAAAATAATTTGCATAGTTTTATGTGAAAGACAATACTTTCCCAATATTTTCAGTATACAACAATTAAAATAAAATATAAACCTTATGATTAAAACATACTCCCTCCGTCCCAAAACTACTTTCACACTTTCCTTATTTGGACGTCCCAACTCTTCTTTCACACACCAAAAAAGAAAAATTTTCTCTCTCACAAAAGTCAATAAAATACACTTTTTCTTATTTTATTATTTAACTTTACACTCACATATTTATTTTTCCTTGGTTTGCGTGCCCGGAACTACTATGAAAGTAGTTCCGGGATGGAGGTAGTACATATGTAGATTTTGAATACATTAATACTTGAAACAAATGTATAAATTGTTGCTGGCCTGTAAGAAATTACATAATATAATTAAATAAACATCTAGTTAAATGAATTGTCTACAAAGCTACTAAAAAATCTTCTTTCAAACCTCTTTCAAACCTGCAACATGAAAAAAAAAATTCTAATGAGTATTTAAAGAAAAAAAAAACCAAAGATAAATCTCACCAATAGTAACATATTACTTACATTAGAATATGGAACATGATATTGGCCGTTCAATTGGACATAAACTACTCAATTGTCACTGCGTTGATCCTCTTCGAGATTGAATTTTTGCTACAAAAGCAATGGAAAAACACAATAATTAATTAAATTAAAGAAAAATAGTTTTTAGGAACAATTATCTGCGTACCTTCAATCCTAGCCACAACTTTCTCTTGGATGAGAGGCACTCAAGTGGTCTGTCATCTTCCACTTCTTTGACAAATCCCTACATATATCAATGGTGTAAATTATTAATGTGTCAATGCTAAAACTATAGTAAAGATAAAAATGAATTGATATGTAACTAGCAGTATTGATGTCACATTCGCCTGGATTGATTTTCCAAATCTTGAAAAAATGCTTGATTTCTCGATTTGAGGCACTCATATTTAAAACTAGAATGCAGTGGAAGATATTAATTATAATGAATAAATTAATATTAAAGAAGAAGGAGAAAGAAGAAAGAACTTATCACTAAGCAGTTGTTTGTATCTCAACATTCTTAATAAATTCTATGGAGGGATAAGATTGGAGGGAAATAAGAGTATATAGGAGGGAAATAAAAAAGTTGCAAAGAAAATAAAAAATTTAAAATAGTATTGTGTGAGACGTGCATATATATGCGAAGGAGAGTAAGCATGCATGAGGGGAAGTGGAGTAGTGGGCATTTCTTCCCTACTTTTTCATTAAAACATTCTAGTTAATAATAATAATACTTATTTATCATTTATTATTCATTCTTCAATTTAATTAACTAATAATTCAACTAAAATTGCATTTAAATTATCCAGTAATTATGATTAGTAATTGTTGATGGGCGAGCTACCCGAGGCAATTCAGGGGATCAGGAGGCCCAACACCTGGGAGGTCGCCCATGAGCTCGCCAGGGTGCCGAACGCACCTCCGACATCCAGGGTGCCGACCTCCGAGACATCACCCGTTATACAACGCCGAGAGTACCAAGGCGTCAGAGCTCGCCTAAGTGTTGACATCAGAGCTCGCCCATGAGCTCGTCTGTTAGTCATTAGGACCCCGATGGTGCGCTCTTTTTCCCTCCGACCGGTTTATCCACAAGGGTGATTTACGGCGAGGTTTTTAATGAGGCTCATCTAGTCTGAGGCATTGTAGTAGGACGAGGCACGATGTAGGGAGCAGTGTGAGGGACCAGGACGAAGGTTACGGACCTTCGTCAACACCGGAAGCCAAATAGGCTAGTAAGGTGCCGTCCCACACTCTCGCACCTATAAATAAGACCTCTCTTGTAACTATTACACAATATTTCTAATTCTAATACACTTCCTACATTACACTTTCTCTCTCTAAACTCAACTCTCTCTCTCTCTATATCATCTTCCCTCCCCAAGAATACAAAATCATAAGATTATTGTCTGGTAGAATTAATCCGCTATAAAGCCACATAAACGAACACGATTAAGGAATTCTATCAATAATTTGACGCTAGAAGAAGGGTGAATCTGAAAAATAAAAATTTATCAAGAACAAAAAGTTAGGGTTTGTTTGAAGATTTGGAGGTATTCTTGATAAAGCTCAAGAACACTTGAAGATACACATACACATATTCATTCCTTCGAACAAAAACCCAGATTTCTGGGTAAAAATCCAGATTTTCGGATTTACAAATTCTGCCCGGAAAAAGTTTTCAAACGCACGCGTGTACACGAATAAACCGGACCCCGGATAATTTGTCACGCGCGAGGCTAGACGAAAACTTGCACAGCTCCACCCAAGCTGGACGACCACCATCCCGGAGACCTCCCTCCACCTCGGCGACCTGCAGCAAGTTACCCCCTCCGAAATCCAAAAATGGCTAACACTCGAGCCGCCAAAGGACAGACCTCCGCAGCTGCCGGAAGGTCCAAAGGAGGTGACCAAAACTAGGCCGAGGTGGAGACCTCACGCCAGGTGGTGGAGACCTCACAACCACCTCCCCAGAAGAGCACCGCAGCCCGTGACCTCCGCGAGTTGTGGTGACCCAGGAGGACTTGGCCCCCGCCCTGAGGGACCTGGCCAACAACCCCGACGAGCTCCAACGTACCATCGCAACCTTACATAGGTTGCAGCAGAGGCAGCAGGACAAGCTCGCCCTGGTACCCAGGCGAGCTGCAGCTGCCGAAGCCCGGGAGCAAACCAGGCCCACCCAGGGCACTCAGACCCGGGGGGAGTACAGTGTCCTCCCCACCGAGCAGGAGGCGAGCTTGGCACAAGCTCGCCAGCATAGGGAAAGGGCCGACAAGGCCAAGGTGGTCGAGGAGGATCCCGCTCCTTACACCGGAAGAGATTCGGCCTACACCGGGGCATCCGGCACCCACCAATCACAAAGGAGGGAAGTCCTCCAAGGCAGACTAGGACCCAGGTGCGGAGAGAATGAACGAACAGCCGCCCCGGTCATGTCCCACGGGGGAGACTCAGACCTACAGCCGCGCAGGTCCGCCCATGAACGATTGAGAAGGCCCACCACCGGCAGGTTGGGCCCCCATGGCGGACGTCAATTCCAGCCCGTCGCTGAGAGGTCACCCCAGAGTGAGGCACCTCAGGGACGTGCGTCCGCGAGACGCACGACCTTTGAGCAGCCTCCGCAGGAGGTGACCCGTGATGACGAGCTGGCCTCACTGAAAAAGGCCATCGAAATGCTACAAGCCCAAGTAGCAGCCAAGTCTGGCGGACCTGACGCCACGACTCTCCCTGCATCTCCACTGACACCTGCCATCCTCCACGCACCGGTCCAGAAGAAGATCCAGTTCCCAGTGATGTCTGCGTACGAGGGCGAATCCGACCCGAAAGTCCACCTGGCCAAGTACGCAGACTTTATGATTTCAGTGGGCGCCACCGACTCTACTCAATGCCGGAACTTCCCGCTGACCCTAGGGGACCGAGCTCACTGCTGGTTCTCTTCACTCGCCCCGGGGTCAATCTGCTCATTTGACCAACTCTCGCGGGAGTTCTTGGCCCACTTCTATGGGTTCGGATCCTACCTTACCCAGAAGCACCGACTCGCCAACATCCACCAAGGCGAGAGCGAGACCGACCAGCAGTACCTGGAGAGGTTCGACAAAATCCTGCTGGAAGGCGAGCCGGTGAGCGAGGACACCAAGGTCGTCGCATCGATGGCCGGGCTCAAGAAGTGCATTGACCTCTGGAAGGAGATGCACCTCGCATGTCCCAACACTTACACCGAGTCCAAGAAGGCATCTCCGGCCCCAGGTCCTTCTCACAGCTTACTGATGAGCTGACATTTTCCTCGGCGGACCTGGAGGGGGTACTGATGCCCCACAACGACTCGTTGGTGATAACCGCCAACATTATGAACGTCCGAGTTCACAAACTACTTGTGGACACCGGCGCATTCACCAACATTCTCTTCAAATCCACCTTAAATGCCTTAGGCGATTTTGAGTCGTATCTGGAACCTAGCAACGCTAGGATAGTAGGGTTCGGAGAAGTTGTAACTGTCCCCCTAGGTAGTGTTAGGTTGAGCGTCCAGCTTGTATCGGCTGAGGACCCCGAAAGGAGACTAGGCTCATAGATTTCCTAGTTGTCGACCAGCAGTCCTCCTACAACGGGTTCCTTGGCCGCCCGTTTATTAATGAATTCAAAGTGGCATGTTCGACCTACTACTACTGTTTGAAATTCCCAACTCCAAAAGGTACCGGAACTATTAAAGGTGACCAGAAAAAGGCCCGAGAGTGTTTACTCCAAGTCAAAGACGGCCGGGTCAGAAAGTCTATTACGCAGGTCCACATCCTTGAAGAGGACGTACAGATCCCGACGGACGAGCCAAACATCCTAGATGTCGTCTCGGTCGAAACTGAGATGATGGAGGTAGGCGATCTGTCGGAAATCAACCAAGGCACAGGACCTGTGCAAGACACACAACCGACACCAACGGAGGATTTGGAAGAAACCCAAGTATTGGGACCTGCGCAAGAGTCGGGACCTGCGCGGGAACAACAACCTGCTCCCATGGAGGTGGTCGATGAAGCCCAAGATGGGGGACCTACGGGAGGTCAAGAACCAACACCAATGGACGTTGACCTAACTTCCCAAGTCACCGCACCATCCCAAGTTGACAAAACACCGGAGGCACTAACAGTTGATGGACCCACCCGAGCTGAAAGCCAACCCGATGACTTCGAACCACGCATAGGTCACGAACCTGAGCAGATGTCACAAGAGGAGTGGGACGAGTTCATCAGCGACCCAAGGTGGAAAAGTCAAAAGAGAAAAGCCACCCCCAGGGAGGAATTGACGGCACTCTCGGTGGACCCTGGAAAGGGACTTAGAACTTTTCATCGGTTCTGGGTTACCTGAACCGTACCGGTCGAGGATGGAACTGTTCTTGATGGCCAACCTGGACGTGTTTGCCTGGTCCCACGAAGACATGACGGGGATCCCGTTGGAACATGCTTGCCACAGACTCAACATAGACCCGATGAGGAAACCAGTACGTCAAAAATGAAGAAAGTATGGACCAGACAAATACGCAGCTCAAACTGTCGAGGTGGGGAAGTTATTGGACAACAAGCTCATCAAGGAAGTCTTGTGTCCACAATGGGTCGCGAACCCCGTCCTGGTGAAAAAACACAACGGGACGTGGAGACTCTGCATTGACTTCACAGACTTGAATAAAGCATGTCCGAAGGACAACTTCCCACTGCCTCACATCGATCAGTTGGTAGATAGCACCGCAGGCCATGAGATGATGACATTCATGGATGCTTTTGCGGGCTATCACCAGATAGCTCTGCACCCAGATGACCAGGAACACACTGCGTTCTACACCAACAAAAACATGTATTGTTGGGAAAGGATGCCGTTTGGACTTATCAACACCGGAGCCACTTACCAAAGATTGGTGAATAAAATGTTTGACCAACACATTGGCGAATCCATGGAGGTGTACGTGGATGACATAGTTGTCAAGAGTCTGAGAAAGGAAGACCACTTGGACCACCTAAAGTAGACTTTCGACATATTGCGCCACTACAACATGAAGTTAAACCCCAAGAAAACCAGCTTCGGCGTACACTCCGGAAAGTTCCTGGGGCACCTGGTTAGCCAGCGTAGGTCCAATGTATAATCGAGATGGGTATACCTGATTCCGTCCAGAAAATTCAAAGATTGACGGGGTGCATGGCAGCCCTGAACAGATTCATCTCCAGGTCCGGTGACCGAAATCATCCGTTCTTCGAGGCGGCCAAAGCCAACAAACTCCACCTCAAAAACCATTTCATCTGGACAAGTGAATGCCAACGAGCCTTTGAAGACATTAAAACATACCTGGCAGATACACAGGTCCTATCAAAGCCGATACCTGGAGAGAAGCTATACCTATACCTAGCCGCGTCGGAGGTAGCCATCAGCTCCGTCCTGGTCCGAGAAGAGGTAAAAACACAGCTACCAGTGTACTACGTCAGTCAAGTCTTGCACGAAGCTGAGTTGCGGTACACCCCAACAGAGAAGCTGACTTATGCACTGGTGATGAGTGTTAGAAAATTGAGGCCTTACTTCTTTGACCACCTGGTAGAGGTGCTGACAACGTTCCCACTACGTCAAATACTACAGCGCCCAAACACCGCCGAACGCCTGCTGAAATAGTCACTAGAAATCAGCCAATGCGGTATAACTTACGCACCCCGAACAGCGATCAAGGGACAAGCACTTGCCGACTTCATTGTCGAGCTAACTTCCCATAAGATCCGACGAGGGGGCGTGTAGCTCCGTGGCATCTCTACGTTGACGGATCATCAACCAGCGTAGCAGCAGGTGCCGGCGTGGTCCTGATCAGCCCGGACAGACAAGTCTTCACCTCCGCAATCCGGTTCGACTTCCGAGCAACCAACAACGAGGCAGAGTATGAAGCGTTGATAGCGGGACTTAGGCTATCATTAGCTGTGGGGGCAACCAATCTTCAAGTTTTCAGAGATTCCCAGCTAATAATATCCCAAGTCCGGGGGGAGTATGAAGCAAAAGACCAGCAGATGATGACCTACCAAAAGATAGCCGCGCATCTGATCTCGATGTTTACACAGGTTTACATCAATCAGATACCGCTGCTAGAAAACACACAAGCAGATGCTCTAGCCCGGCTAGCTACTAGCAACGGTGAAGCCGAATTCACGGTGGTTGTAATAACCACACTAAAAAACCCCTCGATGTCCGATTACAAGATAAATCAAACCTAGAGCAAGGGGCAGATGAACAGTGAAGATGGTGAAGATTGGTGCACTCCAATCCAAAAATATTTAACAGACGGAACAACCCCCGTGGACACCTGGGAAGCTAGCCGGTTAGTAAAGCAAGCAGCCAGATATACGCTGCTGGATGGCCAACTCTACAAACGTGGATTCTCTCTACCCCTACTCAAGTGCCTTACTAAGAAGCAGGGGTCCGAAGTGTTAGAAGAAATTCACGAAGGGATTTGTGGGAGTCACGCTGGGGGGCAAGCATTGGCATATAAGACGATCAGGCAGGGCTACTACTGGCCCACTCTCCGCAAGGATGCCATCAGCTTCGCTCGAAGGTGCCGAAAGTGCCAACTTTTCGGACCTAACATCCACTCCCCAGCCAACCAGATGAAGTCGATTTTTAGCCCATGGTGTTTCGCGAAATGGGGAATCGACTTGATCGGCTCATTTCCACCTGATAGAGGCGGTGTAAAGTTTGTTGTTGTAGCAGTAGACTACTACACTAAGTGGGCTGAGGTCGAAGCTCTCACAACAATAACCCAAGAAAGGATGATCGACTTCATCTGGAAAAACCTGATCTGCAGATTTGGACTCCCGCAGTCGGTCATCACTGATAATGGAAGGCAGTTCGACGGACAGAAGTTGAGGGACTTCTGCAGTTCATGGAACATCAAGAAGCACTACTCAACTCCTTACCACCCACAGTCGAACGGCCAGGACGAGGCGGTGAACAAAATCCTGAAACACATATTAAAGCTCCTCCTCAAAGAGAAGAAAGTGAGCTGGGCAGATGAACTCCCGGAGGTCCTATGGTCTTATAGAACTTCCTATTGGGCCAGCACCGGAGAGACCCCGTTTGCCCTAGCTTTTGGGACTGAGGCCGTGGTCCCGGTCGAGGTCCAGAACAAGACTTGGAAGGTGGCAGGGTACGATGAAGAAAAGAATGACGAGGTCTTGGCAGTAGAGAAGGATCTGATCGAAGAGACCAGAGCCTCGTCAGAGATGAAGAATGCCACCTACAAGCATAGAGCAGAAAAATACTACAACTCCCAGGTCCGAGACCAAAAATTCAAGGTTGGAGACCTGGTGTTGAAAAAGAAATTGATGGCCCCACCAGGTGTATTCGGTTCAAACTGGGAAGGACCGTTCCGGGTCACCGCAGCCTGGCCAAACGGCACTTATGATCTAGAAGACGCAGAAGGCAAAGCTTCGTCATACACCTGGAGCGCGGCGCATCTAAAAAAGTTCTACCAATAGACTAGAATCCTGTAATAGATTAGTCAAAGGTTTAAATCAGAAATGTCGATGGCAACCGATGTAAATTACGTTGCTATAAAAAGTCAGAAAATTTGTAAAGTCAGAGAAATTCAGAAAATTCAGAAAATTAAATTCAAAAAATTCCCAAGTGTTTGGACCTGTGCAGCTCTCCAACTGGGCGAGCTGCTCCAGGTCGCCCACTGCTCAAGAGAGGTCGCCAAGCCCAGCTCGCCCACGTACTCAAAAATCTGCAATGCGCAAGGACCAAGGTCCCAAACGTTGTAATTAAATAGCTCGAAGGCAAAGGCCAAAGTGCCCAAGGTCGCGAAGGTACCCTTCTTAAAGGGTTGCTAAGCACCTACTGCCATAAGTTAGAAAAATTCGCGAAAAAGACGAAAAAATGTCTAAGGTAAGGTTCATGAAACCCGATGGCCCAACGTGAATCAATCAAAGTGCAGTTCGCCGCCCTAAGTGGTCTAAGACGAACAATTCGCGGCCCTAAGTGGCATAAGACGAAGAATATGCACTCTCAAAACAGAGGTACAATTCGTAGTCGAAAGTGACGTAAAACGAACGATTCGCTTCTCAAAGTAGAATAAAACGAACAATTATGTACCAGAAAAATAAACAAGAACGAGCTATTTAAAAATTATAACATAAAAGCGCAAAGACGTAAGTGAAAAGAGTTGGACAAAAAATGCTCGACTTATATTCAAAAGATACTTAAGAAATTTTCAAGTAAAAAATATACTTAAAAAAATCCTAAGTATGAGTAGCAGTGCTAGCCACAAAGGCCGACCAGCTGGCCATCTTTGAACTACAAAAAGCTCCTTCTGGGCGAGCTGCACATGCCCGGCGAGCTATATTACTTAAACCAAAACAAAAGACTACAAAAATAGAGCTCCTTCTAGGCGAGCTATGGAGCCTGGCGACCTACCACAAGTTAGGAAATAAAAAGGCTAATCTAAGTAAGCGGGAAATAGCTCAAGCATCCGGGGCATCAGCAGGCACCTAGCCGGAGACAGGGGTGACAGGGCCTGAAGGGAGAGCGAGCTCGGTCTCAGAAGTGATATTCCCAGTGAGCCCGCTGGTGTCGAGCTCACTGATGGTAAGCATCACATCCCCGAGGGCCTCTTGCATCTGCTCCATCATCGGCGGGACCTCGCCTCCAGCACCCCCCTCGGCATCCTCGGCTTCCTGGAAGGGGTCGGCGGTCAAGACCTGCTTCGTCTAAATGATGTTGAACTTTTGACGAGCAGCGTCAAGATTGATCCCGTAGCCAGCGAGGTCCCCGATGTTCAGCTCCGTGCCGGGGGGATCGTAGACTTCTCTAGATAGTCCTCAAACTCGCTGCAAGGGCCTCCCACTCGCTATCATTGTTGATCCGCGCCCATTGGAAGGAGCGGATAGCTTCAGCAAAACAAAGGACATAGCCCTTGTCAGTGGCGATCACCTCGGCGAGCTCCAGTGCCTCAGGCGTGATGGCAGCCTCTGAGCGGCCCCTGAGCTCGGTGACCTCTAAAGCTTTCACGGCGACCTCCTCCCTCAACTTCATGTATTCCTTCGAGTTTCCCCGACTTTGATCCCGGAGAATCTTGACCTCCTCCTGAACAAGGGCGAGCTCTTTGTCTTTGGAAGCAATCTGCTGGCGGGCTCGCTCAAGCTCGGCCTGCTGTTGGCGGAGGTCGTCCTGGAGCTTCTCCACCTTTTTAACGGCGAGCTGCTCTGCCTCCAGTGAAGCCTTCGCCTTGTTCTCCATCATCGCGAGCTCTTCGAGGGCCCTCTTCTGCTCATCGCCCACCTTGTTGAGCGCCTTCCTCGCGTCGTGGCGAGCTTTATCCGCGGCTGTAATTTCATCAGTGACGAGCTGGGCCGCCGCCATTGCTGTACAAGCGTAGTGCATCGCCAACCTCGCCTTGTCGGTGGGCTTTTGCCTCTCAATCATAGCGAGCTCCGAGGCAGAGAGGTACTTAGGGGCCTCGGTGAATATCCGGCGAGCTGACCTCTCTGGAAGATCCCTCGGCGAGCTCAGGGCCTTGCACCGCTCGGCGGTGTCGAGAGACTCGGGTCGCAGCATGAGCTCGGCGAGAGTATACCTACACATGCTCGAATCAGTTAGCAAAAATCGTGAAAGTTACAATGGCTTCCAACTTTAAAAAGAGCTCGCCCACTTACCCAAACCTATCAGGGTTGATCCCGAGGAGGGTGTCATCCCGGATAGGGACCCCGTAGGGAGACTGTGGGGGCGCGCTCTGAGGAGTTGGAGGCGCTTGTGAAGAATGGGTCAGGAGAGCTCGCCCTGACCCCGCTTGAGTCGATCCAGAGCCCCCTCGACCGCTATGCTCGACGGAGCCACCGTCGGCCTTGGCTCGCTTGTTGGAGCGAGCTTCTTCCTCGCTCACTCGCGAACCATCTCCCCGGTGGAGAGCCCGCTGTTGGTCCCGAAACGAGTTAAATCAGTGTATGGGGGGGAATACACTGATGTCAGATTTTTCTGAAAGACTCAGAAAAATGCTCTAACGCACTCAGTCAGGATTCCCTGAAGTACTCAGTATGCTGAATGTCCGCAGGGGCAGCAGGGATGGTTCAGTAATGAGTCAGATAAGCTGAGTGTGAGTAAAGTGCTCGGAGGCTCAGTAGAGATAACAAACCTACTGACTGCTCGGAAGCGAGTCAGTTGGACTACTATCTCAGTGAGTCAGAGTACGTGCGGAAAGTGAGCCCTTAGATTCTACTCGTTTTAGTTTCTGAAATTGTTTTCTCTGAGTTGCTTAGTAAATTGGTGGTTAAGGCTGAGTGCACAGTATTCAGATTCAGGATGATTGATTCAGTCCTAAAGTTAAAACCAATGCAGTATGTTCAGTTTAAGATGATGACATTTATGATCCTGAACAAAACAGTAAATCAGCACACAGGGGACTTTTTAACGTGGTTCGGAGATAACCAACTCCTACGTCCACGACCTGATTTAACAGGAAGCTATCCTCAAAACCCTGAGGATAGGTACTTGGGTTTTACGTGCCAAGGGACACGAGTAGCCAACTTCCTCTCTTAGGAACTGACCCCTGGGCGTTTTACAAGTCCCAGTCCTTCTAACCAACCTATCTCACACTTTGAGAGGTTTGGTATTCTGGTTTCCAACTAAGATAGCTCTAGCAATACAAATCAATGCTAAATAATAGAGCTATCGATCTAAGCAAATACAGAGTGAATCCTACTACAACACTAGGGAAATTTAATTGCAGAGTGTTGTTTATGATATGCTTTGTGTTCTTGGATTCTTGAGAGTTTTCTCTTGGAAATTTCCCGTTCACCTTGAATGGGTGCAAGGTTCTCCATATTTATAGGCGAGATTCAAAATAGATCCGTTGGAGGAGATCAAATCAAATCTTTCCTAATTTAGGTAGATTGCAGGCTAGAAATACTGTTCGACCTACCCGCCATGCTTATTCTGGCAAGTTGTCACATCACCTGCAACCTTTTGAGACGCATTAAATGCTGCGCAGACTCCGTGCATACGTGTCGAAAGATCATTGGCTCTCCGCTATAACGGCTAGTTGACCTTCAGACATTTATCCTTCCTCGTCCATTCAATGCTCTGAGTCTCTTGTTAATAACTCAGTCTGAACGTGTGTCTTAATGGAGTCTTACTGACATTCTTTTTGTCTCTTGTCCCATAGCATAAATAACCTTCTGCTTTGGACTGACATGATTCAGGTGATCTGAACCACATCCTGAGTCAGGTCCTATGTGCATTCAGCACAGCCTGATAGGTTATTCAGCTCAGTATGTGTTACCTTTTTGCTTCGGACTTACAGGATTCAGGTGAACTGAACCAAGGCCTAAGTCAGGTCCTATGTGCATTCAGCACAGCCTGATAGGTAACACTTACTCTTCACTGACTGACTTCTGTCCTGAACATGCTTAGTGTATTCAGTAGAAACATCAGACAATGGTACTTCAGGATTGACTTCAGGATGAATCAGCAGGCTTCGATCTTCAGCTTCAGAACAGACAATCTTCAGCGAGACTGACTGACTCCTTCAGAATGGTTTACGCTTCAGACTTCAGTAAATTGGGTCGACTCCAATATTCTTCAGTCTTCAGCATGGTCCTTCTGTACTGAATCTCTAACCTAACTATCCTGAACTATTTTATCCTGAACACTATACTTAGGCAAATTTATCAGGGGTTTTGGGATCTAATCAAAATACTCAGATTGTCCCAACACCCGCTTCGTCTGGTGGGGTGCAGGGGGCTTGGTACCACGTTCAAGGTTGGAACCTCGGCCCACCCCTTTCTTGGTGCCAGCGACCTTCTCCTTTGTTGGGGGAGGCGCCGAGGTCCTCTGTGAGCCAGAGCCCCCAGCTTTATCAGCAGCTTTGGCGAGCTCTAGCTTTTTCGTTGCGTCCAGAACGGCCCCTGAGGGGATGCCTTCCCTTCCCGGGCGAGGTTTGCCCATTTTCAGATGCCGAGCTAAAAAGTGGTAAGCTTCAGGAACTTCGATGGGAGGGAGCTCGGCAGTGGGACCCGCACCTGCAAGATAGGTGATTAGCAATCCGGCGAGCTCAATATACGAGATGGCGAGCTATGTAGCCTTCAGAATTGAAAAAATTAAAACCTTGAGCAGCGAGGTGGTGTGGCGAGGTGATGAGGCCGGCGAGCCTGCGGCAATGGTGTTGGCACAAATGCTCAACCTCGCGATCTTTCTTTTCTCGCAGGCAACACACTGTCGGCACAAACTCAAAGCCGACCAAAATCTCCAGTTTCCCACGGCTCGACCTGTGACGCTTCAAACCTGCAAAAAGGGTAGATTAGATTAGAAATCTAATCCAACGCACACACTAAAGTACGTCACCTACAGCTCGCCTCCCCATAATTCTCGGGAGTAAGGATGCGCCCTCCGCGGCCATTGGAAGCTCGCCAGTCTTCTCCAATAAAGAAGAACTACTCTTTCCAGTCTCGGATTTTATTTGGGAGGTCGCCCAAGAATTTGTCCCCTGGGCGAGCTTGGAAAGAGTAGTACCCTTTCCCCTCCCTAACTTGCCGGATAATGTTGAAGAGCTCGCGGATCTCTGCCGTGTTTAGTCGATTTTCATAGAACTCGAGGCCAAAGACGGTCAGAACTGCCAACAAGTTACTCCATGAGTTCGGAGTGAGCTGTGTAATGGTGAGGTTCGTGTCCGCCAGAAACTGCCCGACGATGGGGTGCAGGGGCAGAGTGAGCCCGGCCTTCAAAGTGTGATAATTAATAGCTGTGAGTCCGGCAGGAGGGAGGTCAGCTCGCTCTTTCTCCTAAGCGGCGTACATGAAGATATCCAACGGAATGCGGAACCACTTCCGAATGTCCGGGAGGGCATACTCGCTGATGATGCTCTCCACCCCGTTTGCCTTGAGGTCGGACTCGCCAGCGGCCTTGTGGACTGGAGCTTGTCGGGGCAAAGGGAAGCTCGCCTCGTGGGCCCTCACGTACTCCCTCCAGTCGAAGTCATGCACGACGTCGGCGGGGATTTGGTATTCCGGAAGTTTGGGGAAAGGAAAGTCAATAAAACGGAGGTATTCGTAGGTGACCTCCGTCCCCATATCCTCACCAACCTCCTGATCGACCTCGCGGGCTAGCTCGCTAGCAATGTCGCCGGCCCCTGCCTCGGCGACTTCCTCTTAAGTTTCGGTCTCGGCGACCTCTTCTTCGTCCGGGGCCAAGGCTCCTCTCAAGGCTCGCTCAGAGTAGTCCCAGAGCTCGCGGAGCGGGGAATGCTCGCTAGAGTTAGTAGCCCGCTCACCAGAGTCAGAGCGAACTGATCCCAGGAGTTCGCCACTGTCCGGGAGAGTTTCAGAGCTCGCCCCAGAGCCCGAGGAGATAACCACAGGTGTCGCTCGAGGGCTTGGACGGTCATCAGTCATTGGTTCCTTTCCCAAATCACGGTTCGAAATATTGTGGCTCGAGGAGTTCTCAGACATGGTAGAGGCGTCGCCGGAAAGGTTCGGTTTTCAAATCCAAGAAACGACCAAAAATCCAAAAAGAACTTGAAAGAAAAGAAGAAGGAAAATCCAGATTTCTACCTTGGGGAATGCGCGGAGACACGTCAGGAGCAAGGGAACAATCTCCAGAAATGCGCTCGGGGAAGTGAAGAAGCAAAGTGAGAAATGATCTTAGTTTCGCCTATTTATAGACATGGGGTGCGAGCTCGAATTTCCTGAAAGACCAGGGACCTTTTTGCAAGGAATTTGAAAAGTTGTCATTATGAGAGCGGGAAACGACACCTATAAAGACGTGCACGATGTCTCGAACTCCACCCACGTCAACTCGAGAGACCGCCTCGCAGGAGCTCGCCCAAGAACTCGCATGTCAGCTCGCCTGCACATGCCTAGAGTCATGATGTAGGCGAGCTGGGGGGCAATTGTTGATGGGCGAGCTACCCGAGGCAATTCAGGGGATTAGGAGGCCCAACACCTGGGAGGTCGCCCATGAGCTCGCCAGGGTGCCGAACACACCTCCGACATCCAGGGTGCCGACCTCCGAGACATCACTCGTTATACAACGCCGAGAGTACCAAGGCGTCAGAGCTCGCCTAAGTGTTGACATCAGAGCTCGCCTGTTAGTCATTAGGACCCCGATGGTGCGCTCTTTTTCCCTCTGACCGGTTTATCCACAAGGGTGGTTTACGGCGAGGTTTTTAATGAGGCCCATCTAGTCTAAGGCATTGTAGTAGGACGAGGCACGATGTAGGGAGCAGTGTGAGGGACCAGGACGGAGGTTACGGACCTTCGTCAACACCGGAAGCCAAATAGGCTCGTAAGGTGCCGTCCCACACTCGCGCACCTATAAATAAGACCTCTCTTGTAACTATTACACAATTTTTCTAATTCTAATACACTTCCTACATTACACTTTCTCTCTCTAAACTCAACTCTCTCTCTCTCTATATCATCCTCCCTCCCCAAGAATACAAAATCATAAGATTATTGTTTGGTAGAATTAATCCGCTATAAAGCCACATAAACGAACACGATTAAGGAATTCTATCAACAGTAATATAATGCAAAAAAAATCTCTTAATATATCATATTATCCATCAAAAAATATTTTTTAAAAAGTAAAACTTTGATTTATTTCATTCATAATGCCAAAATATCTTTAGTACTAAAAATTTGTCGTAAAAATATTTATAGGTCGTTTATGATTTTATTTTTATTTTTAACATGCATATTTATTTCTTATTATAAAAATAGAACCGAATATATTAAAGTAGAATTCAAATATATTAAATTACATATTTTTTAAATTTCAAAGCTTATAATATTTTAAATATAATTTTAATAAAATTTATTGTTAAATTATATTTGATAAGGAGTGGTTGGTAAGCTTATAAATTTCAATTTTTTATATCGGTAATTTATAGAAAATTTGAATGGAAAAGATAAAATAGTTTGATTATGTAATTATAATTCATAAAAATATTTTATAAACTAATTTGAAATATTAATTTAAATTTACAAAAAATTACTTGGTCAAGCTAGAAAATTCTAAAAGTTTAGGATAAGATTCATTTATAAAATAAAATTCAAATAAACTAAATTACAAATCTTATAAGTTTCAAAGCTTACAATATATTAAATACATATTTAAGAAAATTTATTGTTAAATAACTAAGAAGCAGTTGGGCAAGCTTATAATTTTCATTTTTTTAAATGATAACTTATAAAACGTGCTGTGAAAGATTGAATGAAAAAATAAAATAGTTTGACTAAGTCATTATAACTATTAAAATAGTTTATAAATTAATTCTAAACACTAATTTAATTCTATAAAAGTGTATTTGTTCATGAGAGGTTGGATAAGTTAATGTATAAAATAGAATTCAAATATATTAGATTACATATTTTATAAATTTCAAACTTTATATTATATTAAATATTTTTAATAAAAAATTTGTTAGATAATTAAGAAGTCTGTTGGTCAAGCTTATAAATATTTTTTTTTTAAATCGAACTAAATAAAACATATTGTGAAAAAATTGAAGAAACATGATAAAATAGTTTGACTAAGTCATTATAACTAATAAAAATATTTTTTAAATTATTTAAAAATACTAATTTAATTTTATAAAAATGTATTTAGTCAAGCTATAAAATTTTAAAGAGGTTGAGATAAGATCAATTAATAAAATAGAATTCCAATATATCAAATTTTATATTTTATAAATTTCAAATCTTATAATATGTTAAATATATTTTTAATAAAATTTATTGTTAAATAATTTAATATATTTGATAAAAAGTGGTTGGTCAGGCCTATAAATTTTAATTTTTTTAAGGTTATTTATAATATGTTGTGAACATTTAAAATAAAAAGATAAAATGCTTTTACTAAGTCATTATAACTAATGAAAATATTTTATAAATTAATTTGAAATAATAATTTAATTTTACAAGAGTGTATCTGGTGAAGCTATAAAATTTCAAAGTGGTAAAAAATAAGATAAATTTATAAAATAGAATTCATATATATTAAATTATATGTTTATAAATTTCAAAGCTTATTATATATTAAATATATTTTCAAAAATTTATTATTGAATAATTTAATATATTAGATGTGCTTGATCAAGCTGATGATTTTTTTAAATCGGTAATATAACTTCTTCTTGGTTATAGAGTATGTTGTGAAATATTGTATAGAAAAGATAAAATAATATTATTAAGTTATTATTACTAATAAAAATATTTTATAAATTAATTTAAAATACTAATTTAAATTTAACAAAAGTGTACTTGATCAAGTTATAAAATTTCAAAATGGTTGTGGTAATATCAATTGATAAAATATAATTCAAATATATTAAATTACATAATTTATAAATTTAAAAGCTTATAATATATTAAATATGTTTTTAATAAAACTTATTGTTGAATAATATTATATATGTGATAAGATGTGGTTGGTTAAGCTTATAAAATTTCAAAAAAAAAATTAAATTGGTAATGAAATCTCTTTTTATTTCCTTAAGTTCAATATTTTAATTCAAATAATATTTAATATTTTGATTGGAACTTCAAAACGTGCATAATTGATAATTTTCAAAGCATATACACTCATTTTCTACACTTCTAAAATGAATTAGTCTAATTCACCCACTGCACTTCTATCTTATTGATTAGTTTGCAATCAAATTCAAACAAGTTTAATTTCTTTTGTTTTAGAAAAGCATGACATTTTGTAGGGTTAAACTAGCTTAGATATTCCCTTTGTCCCAATATAAGTTGCTCATTTTACCATTTTCGTCAATTTCACTATATGTTGCTCATTTGCTTTTTTACTTTTTTTTTTAAATTACTATTCACTTCTTTTTTATTATTTTTAATATTTTTACACTATTTCCATTACTTTTTCACTTTTTTCCATCACATCACTTATACTTTTTCACTTTTTCATCAAATCACTTATACTTTTTCATTTTTACCTTAATTCGTATGCCCAAAAGTAACGAACAACTTATACCGGAACGGATGGAGTACTTATTTGTTTAGGTGCACAAGAGATTTACTCATCCCAAAAATATGTATTCAATTCTTCACACCAAAGTACATCGCCAACCTTAAAGTCATACAAACCAACATAAACCACTTCTTCCAATCAATTATACAATTATCAATTTCTCATAAACATTCTTCTACCCAGGCATTTATAGATACATACATTAAGAATTAATCTCCATTTTATATTTTAAGTAATGTATATTAACTCTATATTTTAAAGTTTATAAATATATACATTTTATATAAATTTTATAAATATATTCATAATATTAACCCTGTATCTAATTTTTTTAGTCTCAACTAATCTTCTTAATTTCTATACTTCTATAGATTTCAATTTTGTAAAACCTAAATCTCTCTTTTCTCATTAAGTGTAATATTTACCATTAGTTTGTATCTTAATTTTAAGTATTTTAATCTCAACTCTATGTTTAAATCGTATAAAAATATTAATTTTACATATACAAATATATAAATATTTAAGTAAACATAAAATATTTAAACTAAGTATTACTAAGTAAAACTAAATCTTAAAATATATAAATATTTAAACAAACAAAATATTAAAAAAATCTTTAATGATATATACGATTTTGTTTGTTTTCCACGAAATTTGTAGGCCTATGTATTAGTATATATATATATATATATATATATATATATATATAACGATACATATTCAATTAATTAACAACATGAAAAGTTGTCACTGATTGTATTACTCAGTAACATTATGAATTATTGCCTCTGAATATGTACTTTTAGCAACAAATATTCAATTTAACATTAACAACACAAAGAGTTATCACTAATTGTATTATTTTGTAACGTTTATCAATTATTGTCACAGAATATATATTCCTAGCAACAAATATTCAATAAAACATTAACAACCCAAAAAGTTATCACTAATTACAATTTTTTTTAGTAAAAGAATAATATTGCTGTACATGTCTTTATAGTGACAAATATACAATTAAATATTGACAACATAAAAAGTTGTCACTAATTATATTATTTTGTAATAAAGTAATTTTTTATCACTATTTGCTTGCTTTTAGCGACAAAAATTCAATTAAATAGTAACAACATAAATAATTATCACTAATTATATTATTTTGTAACATAATGAATTTTTATCACTACATGCATGTTTTCAGTGACAAAATATTAATTGTCACTAAACATGATTTTTTTTTGTAGTGATTTTTGTTTTTCATCTTAAAAAAAATCTTTTTAATAGTTAAAAAATAGTAATCACCATCTATAAATCTCGGCCAACTAAATGTCATTCATTACTCATTTTAAAAATATATATTATTAATCTCAAATTAAATTATTTATTTTCAAAAAAGAAAATTTCAAATTAAATCATTTATTTTCAAAAAAAAATTAACCAACATGTTCTTATGAATTGAAGTTTAAAAAAAATAACACATTCGTATGAATTAAAATTTCCAAAATTAAAATTCAAAACCTAATTGTAATAACATTACAAACTTAATATATATACATATTTTTAAATATATTTATAGTTATGTTTTACTTATTTATTAAATAATTATTAAATATTTAATACATTTTTTTAGAATAATTATATTTAAAATAAAATTATTAATATTTTTAAATACAATTATATAATCTTTAATATTTTATAAAAAAATTAATTTAAAATTAATATATAATTTTTTCAATCATTTTTTTCTTTCTTCGAAAACCCAAAACCAGTTTTTTCTCGAGAAACAGATTCTTCAGTCAAAAAACGAAATCGATTTTTTTCAAAAACCCGAAATTATTTTCGGAGAACACTGAATAAATATTCAGAAAACTGAAATTTATTTTCCTTAATCGAAATGATTTCCGAAAATCAATCATCAACCCCAAAATCAGAAATTGAAATCGACGCGAAGTCAAAACCTACCGTCTGCTGACGAACGCCACGTGCCGCTGATGGCCCCAGAAGCGGCCTCGACCGACGGCCAAGCGCGCCGTCAACGCACGGGCGGCACAGCACGAAGCGTGACGCCACCTCCTGTGCGCGATGCAGCCCCTGTGCGCGACAATGCCGGAACCTGGTTTACGGCGACGGAGCCTGAGCGCCACGCCACGAAACCATGACGACGTTTTTTTCACGTGCGTGCGCCGAAGAAATCGGCGATGGATACGCCCAAAACACATTCAAAATGCATTATGTGTCCTCATCCGAGACCTAAACCCTTGTGGTTTAATTCCAGTTGGGCCTCCCTTTTTTTTTGGGCCCTTTAATTTTTTATTTGGGCCTTTAATATTAATTGAACCTGTTTTTCAAATAGCCCAGGTTAAATGCAATCACCACTTTATTGACTACACCCACATGTTGAGTACACTCACTGTAATGTTGAGTACACCCACAGAACATTTACACATATACCCTCAGTTAAAAAAACAGAACAAAATTTCGCACACCCACCAAATGTGTTAAGGTTCAAAATTAAACTCTGAAAATCGACGTCGCCCGCCGGTGTGAGCACTGCCATCGCGCCGTCGGTGTAATCGCGGTTGATCCGTTGTTCCGGAAATCACCGGCGTAATCCTTCGTAGTCGCGCCGCCTCTTTCGCCGTCGTACCGTCTCCTTCGCAGTCGTGCCCTAGTTCTTGAAATATATTATGAAAAACTTACCGGAGTAAGGGGATGACTACGATAAACGGCCATAATCGTGATATTAAATTGTCTACTTTACGGCTACTTTGGAATTCGCGATGCGAAGTTATTTCGAAAAAAACTACCGAAATATTAATAAATTAAGATGGTGGGTGCATAACTAGGTTTTTATTAAATGATTAGGGTTATATTAGTCATTAAGCATGTTATTAATTATAATCATAATTTTAGGTGGGTGTACTCAATAAAGTGGTGGGTGCATTTAACCTGGGCCTTTTCAAATTCTAAATAGGCCCTATTTGATTTGGGCTTGTCTTATTTTTTATATCCAAATCTTAATAAGAGGATGTCCTTTATAATTAATTTTTGGGTCCTAATTATTAATTTTTTTGGCCTGAAGCCCATTAATAAAATTTATAGACTCCTTTGAGTTAGACCCTTAATTAATACTCCTTCCGTCCCATAGGAACTTGCAAGTTTTCCTTTTCGGGACGTCCCAAATGAACTTGCAGACCCAAAAAAGGAAACCCTTTCCACACAATATCTACTTATTTACACAAAATGTCATTACTTTCCACTTTTTGGGCCCACATTACACTCAATCCAACTAACTTTTTCACTTTTTACATAAAATTTTACCAAATTAACCCTCAAAACACTACTTCTTTTACTTTATTCTACTTTTTTCTTAACTTGTGTGCCCTTCCTCCCTTGCAAATTGCTCTGGGACGGAGGGAGTAAATTTTTGGGCCCGAATTAAAGTCATATCAATTAAAAGCCCAAAATTTAATATCCCCTACATTAATTAATTTTTTTTCATCTTAGCATACTTATTATTTTTCTTGAGCCTTAATATAAAATGCTACAAACCACTAATTTTAATTAATGACACATTATAATAAATTTTATTTATTAATTTTTTGTACCAAAACATGTCTGACATCACTAAACGTGAATTCGAACATGTTGAAAGCAATTTGCAGTGTATGCAAAAAATCATATAATCAAATAATTATAACATATAGTGTGCAGGATACCTAGGCATGGATTTTTCATATCATAATAAAAAAAGGAAACTCACAGTAGTTTCGAAGAAAAAAAAATCCCTTGATCCGTTCCAAAAATTCGTTCGTAAGTCCTATCCTTCTCTATCAATTCCTCAGATGGCTAGAATACTCGTGCTGATAACGTTTTGTAATTTGAGTAAAGTAAATAAAGCAGTAAAGTACACAAGGGTTTATTGACCCAGTTCGTCACAGAGTGACTACGTCTGGGGTCGACCAAGCCAGGAAATTTCAATAATACTGAGATATGAGTTATGTGTGTTACAACTTAAGAATATAAGTATATATAGTAAAGTGTCCCTAACTCTAACCCTAGAGCCCATAAGCCTAAAGCCCAATGAACCTAGATATATTATTATGTCCACTAATATATTAATATATATGTTGATAGAATTTCTTAATCGCTGTTTGTTATGTGGCTTTATATCGGATTAATTCTACCAAACAATAATCTTATTATTTATGTTCTTGGAGGAGATAATGTAGAGGGAGAGAGAGTTTAGAGAGAGAATGTGTAATGTAGGAATTGTATTGATTGTGAGAATTGTGTGAATAGTACAAGAGAGGTCTTATTTATAGGTGTGTGAGTGTGAGACGGCACCTTACGAGCCTACGTGGCTTCCGGTGTTGACGAGGGTTCCTTACCCTCGTCTTGGTCTCTCACACTGCTTCCCATGTCATGCCACGTCCTACTACCATGCCTTAGACTAGATGGGCCTCATTAAAAACCTCGCCGTAAACCACCCTTGTGGATAAACCGGACGGAGGGAAAAAGAGCGCGCCATCGGGGTTCTATCGACTAACAGACGAGCTCCTAGGTGAGCTCGGATGTGGGCTTCAGTGGTTCAGGCGAGCTCTGGGCGAGCTCCAGTGTCTTGCGTGGCTTACGGGCGTCGTATGATGATGGACCTCGGCGAGGTCTTCATGGGGTTAAGGGGCGAGCTCTGGGGCGAGCTACGCCGGTGAGCTGCCCCCAAGTGGGCGAGCTCCACACTTCCGCGGATCCGGGTGAGCCCTGGCGACCTGCCAAACCTTGGTAATTATCTACATACTAATAGTGTTAGTTCGCCAGATCAACATTTGCCCCCCAGCTCGCATGCGCCATGACTTCGTCAAATGTGCAGGCGAGCTGGAGAACATGAAACTCAGCGAACTACCTTTGGGCGATTGCCGAGCTAGCGGGCGAGCTCGGCCAAGGCAGTTATTTCTGATCGACGTGGTGCTGGAATACAGGGGTAATGCACGCCTTTTGAGACCTCGGTTCCCGACCACAATCATGTCATCTTTCAAATTTTTTGCAAACAGGTCCCCGCATTCCCTGAATATCGCACCTCGCCCCGACGTCTATAAATAGGGGGAAGTGGATTCATTTCCTCACTTTCTGCTTTTCGAATTCTCAGAGCTTTCCCGGCGACCGATTTTTCTTGTGTTCGACGGATTTTCGAAGGCTCTTCAAGGTAGGATTCGATCTTTCTTCCCTTTTCTTCTGCCTTTTACTTGATTTTCTTTTGTTTCTTCGGGATTACTGGATTTTGGACTGTGGGTTGCACCGGGAACCCTTTGGACTTCCTTGAGTTTGAATTATTGGACTCTACCAAGAACCCTTTGGACTCCTTCGAGACCATGTCGACACACTTCTCGAGTAGGACCCTTTCGGATCGGAACCCTGACAAACGACCAATAATTGAGGATGAGCCACCTCTGGTTTCATACGTAGAGATCGGTTCCAGCTCCGAGGTGACCTCGGCAGCTCTCCAGGTCTCCGGCGAGCTGCGTCCCGATCCGGAGGAAGGAGCCTCCAGCACCGTATACCGCGAGGTATGGGAGGAAGGCGGCGAGGTCGCCCAAGAGGAAAGAGTTGCCAGTGGCAACGAAGGACCCGAGGAGGTTGATGAGGGCATCACCGAGGTCGGCGAGGAGGGTGGCGACCTGGAGGAAGTTACGCTCGAATGGTTCCGTCGTATCGGTTTCCCGGAACCCCAGCTGGTTGAGTACCAGGTTCCCACCCAGGTCGTTCACCCATTCGATTGGAACGAGTACGTCGCCGAGTATGCGGCGAGCTTCCCCTGCCCGGACCGGTTACCCCCCGCTGACCCCGCTGACCTGGAGGAAGTTGCCCCGTTCGAATACAAGGCTGGCGAGCTGGTGAGCCTCATCGATGAATGCGACCTGCCCATCATAAGCAAGGAGTATCGCATCCCGCTCGACATTTTCATGTATGCTCCAATGAAGAATGAGCGGGCCGACGTGCTTCCTGAGGGGATGACCGTTTTGAACGTTGATGTTCTAAGGGCCGGGCTTACACTGCCATTACACCCGATCATCGGCCAATACCTTGCCGACAATAACTTGGCCATCACCCAGCTCACCCCGAATACATGGAGCAACCTCCTCGCCGCCCTGTCTGTCTTTGGATTAGAGGGCTATGAGAACGCGACGACCTCGGCGGACCTGGGCGAGCTCTTTACCGTGACCAAGCGGACGCAGGACGGCGCGGGATATTATTATTTGAAAGCTCACCCAGGGGAAAAATTTCTTGGGGACTTGCCCAATAAAGTCCGTGACTGGAAAAAGTAGTTTTTCTTCATAGGTGGAGACTGGCGAGCCTCCAGCACGTATCATGGACGGGGTGACCGTATTCCCACTCCGGAGGGATATGGGGAAGCCAGCAGTAGGTCGCCTATTTCGGTGTGCGTGGGTTGAATTAGATATACTAATTCTAATTTTCTTTCTTTTAGCAGTTCCGAAGTGCCACAAATCCAGCAGGGGCAGGCCTAAGGTATCGACCCAGTTCGACGTAGTGCGCGCCATCTGCTACTTGAGAAGTGAGAAGGATAGGCAGGTCGCCCACCTGTGCGCGCACCATTGCCTGCGGCTCGCCGGGCTCCTTACACTGCCGCACCACCTCGATATCCAAGGTCCCGAGCTCCCAGGTTTAACTCTTTGAAGCTCGCCTATTGGGGGGTGTAGCTCGCCCATCATGCTGACATTTGTAGTTTTTGTACAGGTGGTAGCTTCATCGCCATTCCGATCGCTGAGGTCCCCGAGGCCTACCAAATCATCAAAGAGCGTTTCGAAATGGGCCCACCTCGCCCCAACAGACTTACCCCACCGTCCGTGCTCGCGCTGGAGGCGAGCAAGGAGGCAGAGCTCGCCTCCAAGAAGGGCGAGGTAGGGGGGTCGGGGACCCAGAGGGAAAAAGCCAAGGCTCCCGAGAAGTCCAAGGCTACAGAGGTCGCTCGGACCGGCTGAGGTGGGGGACGAGTTGTAGCCCTCTCCGAGCGAGGTCGGGGGAAGAAGGGGTCCCAGAGGGGTGAAGGATCCCGAGCTGGCGAGGAGGATCCCCCAGCTCGCAAGAGGACGAGGTACACGGGCCTGGTCGACGAGGAATCCGACCGAGTCGAGAGGACTTCGGCGAGGTCCGGGCAGGGGGGCTCCGCTCAATCCACTGCCCCGCTGGCGGCCACGCCCATCCGGAGCTCGCCCCCCTCGCCATCTCCATTCGGGGTGCAAACCACCGATGACACGCTCCTGGGCTGGGACCCCGACCGAGCTCAGTAAGTAGCTCACCCAGTTGACCTTCATTGCCTATTATCCCTAGTTTTTCTAACATTTTCTATCTGCTTTTGGTCTCGCAGTTATGCCCCAATCGCCTTCCCGAATCACCACGAGGCCCTGCATGCCTTCGAGCGGTTTCGCTCCCTAACGTCAATGCGAGGCCTCCCTCCGGGCGTAGCTCGGAATGCTGTGAGTGAGATGCCCAGGCACTGGACGACCCCGTCGGTGGCGAACATCAATAGCCAGGATCTGAAGGAGAACCTCCTCCTCTCGGCTCATCATGCGAGTAGATTGGTGCTCGCCAATCAGAAAGCCCTCGAGCAGCTCGCCGAGTTGGAGGCAGGTCGCTCCGACAGAAATAGAAGGATGTTGGCGCTGGCGGACACTGCTGACAAGGCGAAGAGGTAAGCGCAGCTCACCGAGGAAAAGGCTGAGGCATCGTTGGCTACCGAGCAAAGTGCCCTTCAACAGCTCGAGAATGTCCAACGCCGGGTCGCCAGGCTCGAGCAGGAGACAGAGGCGAGGATAAAGGCCAAGGAAGAGGAGCTCGCCGCCCAGCTCACCCAGGAGGTTGGCAACCACGGAATTACTAAGAAGGACCTCGCATTGCAGCGGGGCCTGGTGAAGAGTGCCAATGCCGAATGCGAGAGGCTAAGGGGCGAGTTGGAGGCGAAAGCCAACGAAGTTGCCGATCTGCGGAATGCCGCTTCCTCCTCGCCGGATCTGGCGGCCGTGAAGGCTGAGGCCTCTGACAAAGGATGCGTCCAATGTTATGCCGAGGTTCTGCGAACTCTTTAGTGGGCTCGAGCTCACAAGGACGACGAGGTGGAGGCAGTTGTGGGCGACTTCAAGGCCTGCCTGGACCGGGTTCCCTTTCCCGATGGTGCCGAACTGGACATCGGCAACCTCCCTGAGCTCGGCATACCTCTCGACTTTGTGCCAGCACGATTTCAAGTTATCAAAACAGTCGAGGTGCCGGAGTTGAACATTGGCGAGGAGGAGGTCGCTGGCGAGGAGGAGCAAGTCCCCCTCACTGTCGAGCAGTTGCAGGAGGCTTGTGGGGATGCCATGCTGAACTTGGGTGAGTTCGATGCCAGTGGGCTAACTGGTAATATCACTTCCGAGGCCGAGCTCGCCATTCCCGCTACCCAGGTCGCCCCTACCCCTACTGAGGTCGCTGCTGCTGCCCCCGCTGCTCCTGAGACTTAGGCTTTTTCTTGCTTTCTTGGATTAGCTCTTTTAGTTCCCAACTTGTTGTAGGTCGCCGAGTTGTGGAGCTTGCCCAGAAGGAGCTCCATTTTTGTAGCTTTTGCTTTTTCGTTTAAGTAGATTTAGCTCGCCGGGCACGTGCAGCTCGCCCAGAAGAAGCTTTTTGTAGTTCAAAGATGGCCAGCTGGTCGGCCTTTGTGGCCAGCACTGCTACTCATACTTAGGATTTTTTCAAGTATATTTTTGACTTAAAAATCTCTTAAGTATCTTTTGAATATAAGTCGAGAATTTTTTTTCCAACTCTTTCCACTTACGTCTTTGCGCTTTTACGTTATAACTTTTAAAATAGCTCGTTCTTGTTTATTTTTCTGGTACATAATTGTTCGTCTTATTCTATTTTGAGAAGTGAATCGTTCGTTTTACGTCACTTACGACTACGAATTGTACCTCTGTTTTGAGAGTGTGTATTCTTCATCTTACGCCACTTAGGGCCGCGAATCGTTCCTCTTAGACCTCTTAGGGCGGCGAACTGCACTTCGATTGATTCACGTTGGGTCATTGGGTTTCATGAACCTTGCCTTAGACGTTTTTTCGTCTTTTTTGCGAATTTTTCTAACTTATGGCAGTAAGTGCTTAGCAACCCTTTGAGAAGGGCACCTTCGCGACCTTGGGCACTTTGGCCTTTGCCTTCGAGCTATTTAATTACAACGCTTGGGACCTTGGTCCTTACGCATTGCGGATTTTCGAGTACGTGGGCGAGCTGGGTTTGGCGAGCTCCCTGGAGCAGTGGGCGACCTAGTGCAGCTCGCCTGGTTGGCGAGCTGCACAGGTCCAAACACTTGGGAATTTTTCTGAATTTCTCTGACTTTACAAATTTTCTGACTTTTTATAGCAACGTAATTTACATCGGTTGCCATCGACATTTCTGATGCAAACCCTCAACTAGTCTATTACAGGATCCTAGTCTATTGGTAGAACTTTTTCAGGTGGGCCGCACTCCAGGTGTATGACGAGGCGTTGCCTTCTGCGTCTTTAAGGTCATAAGTGCCGTTCGGTCAAGCTGAGGTGACCTGGAATGGTCCTTCCCAGTTTGAACCGAATACACCTGGTGGGGCCATCAACTTCTTTTTCAATACCAGGTCTCCAATCTTGAATTTTCGGTCTCGGACCTGAGAGTTGTAATACTTTTCTGCTCTACGCTTGTAGGTGGCGTTCTTCATTTCTAACGAAGCTCTGGTCTCTTCGATCAGATCTTTCTCTACTGCCAATCGTCATTCTTTTCCTCATCATACCCCACCACTTTCCAAGTCTTGTTCTGGACTTCGATCGGGACCACGGCTTCAGTCCCGAAGGCTAGGGCAAATGGGGTTTCCCCGGTGCTGGCCCTATAGGAAGTTCTATAAGACCATAGGACCTCCGGGAGTTCGTCTGCCCAGCTCCTTTTCTTTTCCTCGAGGCGGAGCTTCAATATGTGTTTCAGAATCTTATTCACCGTCTCGACCTGGCCGTTCGACTGGGGATGATGTGGAGTTGAGTAGTGCTTCTTGATGTTCCATGAATTGCAGAAGGCTCTCAGCTTTTGACCGTCGAACTGTCTTCCATTGTCTGTGATGATCGACTGCGGAAGTCCAAACCTGCAGACCAGGTTTTTCCAAACGAAGCCGATCATCCTTTCCTGGGTTATAGTTGTGAGAGCTTCGGCCTCAGCCCACTTAATGTAGTAGTCTACTGCTACAACAGCAAACTTTACACCGCCTCTACCAAGTGGAAATGGGCCGATCAAGTCGATTCCCCATTTCGCGAAAGGCCATGGGCTGAAAACCGATTTCAGTTGGTTGGCTGGGGAGTGGATGTTAGGTGCGAAAAGTTGGCACTTTTGGCACCTTCGAGCGAAGCTGATGGCATCTTTGCAAAGAGTGGGCCAGTAGTAGCCCTGCCTGATCGTCTTGTATGTCAATGCTTGCCCCCCGGCGTGACTCCCACAAATCCCTTCGTGAATTTCTTCTAACACTTCGGACCCCTGCTTCTTAGTTAGGCACTTGAGTAGGGGTAGAGAGAATCCACGTTTGTAGAGTTGGCCATCCAGCAGCGTATATCTGGCGGCTTGCTTTACTAGCCAGCTAGCTTTCCAGGTGTCCACGGGGGTTGTTCCGTCTATCAATTATCTTTGGATTGGAGTGCACCAATCTTCACCATCTTTGCTATATTCCTGCCCCCCGCTCGAGGTTTGATTTATCTTCTAATCGGACGTCGATGGATTTTTCAGCGTGGTGATCACAACCTCCGTGAGTTCGGCTTCGCCGTTGCTAGTAGCTACTCGGGCTAGAGCATCTGCTTGTGTGTTTTCTAGTCGCGGTATCTGATTGATGTAAACCTGCATAAACATCGATATCAGATGCGCGGCTATCTTCTGGTAGGTCATCATCTGCTGGTCTTTTGCCTCATATTCCCCCCGGACTTGGGATATTATTAGCCGGGAATCTCCAAAAACTTGAAGATTGGTTGCCCCCACAGCTAATGATAGCCTAAGTCCTGCTATCAATGCTTCATACTCCGTCTCATTGTTGGTTGCTCGAAAGTCGAACCGAATTGCAGAGGTGAAGACTTGTCTGTCCGCACTGATCAGGACCACGCCGGTGCCTGCTGCTACGCTGGTTGATGATCCGTCCAAGTAGAGATGCCACGGAGCTATACGCCCCCTCGTCGGATCTTGTGGGAAAGTTAGCTCGACGATGAAGTCGGCAAGTGCTTGTCCCTTGATCGCTGTTCGGGGTGCGTAGATTATACCATATTGGCTGATCTCTAGTGACCATTTCAGCAGGCGTCCGGCGGTGTCTGGGTGCTGTAGTATTTGGCGTAGCGAGAACGTTGTCAGCACCTCTACCGGGTGGTCAAAGAAGTAGGGCCTCAATTTTCTAACACTCATCACCTGTGCATAAGCCAGCTTCTCTGTTGGGGTGTATCGCAACTTAGCTTCGTGTAAGACTTGGCTCACGTAGTACACTGGTAGGTGTGTTTTCGTCTCTTCTCGGACCAGGACGGAGCTGATGGCCACCTCTGATGCGGCTAGGTATAGATACATCTTCTCTCCAGGTATCAGCTTTGACAGGACCTGCGTATCCGCCAGGTATGTTTTGATGTCTTCGAAGGCTCGTTGGCATTCACTTGTCCAGACGAAGTGGTTTTTGAGGTGGAGCTTGTTGGCTTTGGCTGCCTCTTTGTACCTTCGTGTGTTTACCTTAATTGCTTCGAAGAACGAACGATTTCGATCGCCGGACCTGGAGATGAATCTGTTCAGGGCTGTCATGCACCCAGTCAGTCTTTAAATTTTTTGCACGGAATTGGGGACACCCATCTCGATTATACACTGGACCTGTGTTGGGTTGATCTCAATCCCGCGTTGGCTAACTAGTGCCCCAGGAATTTTCCGGAGTGTACGCCGAAGCTGGTCTTCTTGGGGTTTAACTTCATGTTGTAGTGGTGTAATATGTCGAAAGTCTGCTTTAGGTGGTCGAGGTGGTCCTCCTTTCTCAGACTCTTGACAACTATGTCATCTACGTACACCTCCATGGATTCGCCAATGTGTTGGTCAAACATTTTGTTCACCAACCTTTGGTAGGTGGCCCCGGCGTTGATGAGTCCGAATGGCATCCTTTCCCAGCAATACATGTTCTTGTTGGTGTAGAACGCCGTATGTTCCTGGTCATCTGGGTGTAGAGCTATCTGGTGATAGCCCACAAAAGCATCCATAAATGTCATCATCTCATGGCCTGCGGTGCTATCCACCAGCTGGTCGATGTGAGGCAGCGGGAAGTTATCTTTCGGGCATGCTTTGTTCAGGTCCGTGAAGTCAATGCAGAGTCTCCACGTCCCATTGTGCTTCTTCACCAGGACGGGGTTCGCGACCCACTGCGGACACAAAGCTTCCTTGATGAGCTTGTTGTCTAGCAGCTTCCCCACCTCAACGGTTAGAGCTGCGTACTTGTCTGGTCCATATTTTCTCCGCTTTTCGCGTACTGGTCTCCTTGTCGGGTCTATGTTGAGTCTGTGGCAAGCATGTTCCAATGGGATCCCCGTCATGTCCTCATGGGACCAGGCAAACACGTCTAGGTTGGTCATCAGGAACAGCTCCATCCTCGACCGGTACGGTTCGGGTAACTCGGAACCAATGAAAAGTTCTAAGTCCCTTTCTGGGTCCACCGGGAGTGCCGTCAATTCTTCCATGGGGGTGGCTTTTCTCTTTTGACTTTTCCACCTCAGGTCGCTGATGAATTCGTCCCACTCCTCTTGTGACATCCGTGCAGGCTCGTGACCTATGCGTGGTTCGAGGTCATCGGGTTGGCTTTCAGCTTGGGAAGGCTCATCAGCTATGAGGACCTCCGGTGGTTTGTCAACTTGGGATGGTGCGATGACTTGGGGAGTCGGGTCAACGTCCATTGGTGTTGGTTCTTGACCTCCCGCAGGTCCCCCATCTTGGGCTTCATCAACCACCTTCATGGGAGTAGGTTGTTGTTCCTGCGCAGGTACCGACCCCTGCGCAGTTCTCAACACTTGGGTTTCTTCCAAGGCATCCATTGGTGTCGGTTGTGTGTCTTGCACAGGTCCAGTGCCTTGGTTGATTTCTGACAAATCGCCAACCTCCATCATCTCAGTTTCGACTGAGATGACGTCTAGGATGTTTGGCTCATCTGCAGGAATCTGTACGTCCTCCTCAAGGACTTGGACTCGTGTCACCGCTTTTTTGACCTGACTATCTTTCATTTGGAGTAAACACTCTCGGGCCTTTTTCTGGTCATCTTTTATAGTTCCGGCACCTTTTGGAGTTGGAAATTTTAAGCAGTAGTAGTAGGTCGAACACGTCACTTTGAATTCATTAATAAATGGGCGGCCGAGGAACCCGTTGTAGGAAGACTGCTGGTCGACAACTAGGAAATCTATGAGCCTAGTCAGTCTCCTTTCGGGATCCTCAGCCGATATAAGCTGAACGCTCAACCTAACACTACCTAGGGGGACGGTTACAGCTTCTCCGAACCCCACTATCCTAGCATTGCTAGGTTCCAGATACGACTCAAAATCACCTAAGGCATCCAAGGTGGATTTGAAGAGAATGTTGGTGAATGCGCCGGTGTCCACGAGTAGCCTGTGAACTCGAACGTTCATGATGTTGGCGGTTATCACCAACGAGTCGTTGTGGGGCATCAGTACCCCCTCCAGGTCCGCCGAAGAAAATGTTAGCTCATCAGTAAGCTATGAGACGGACTTGGGGCCGGAGCTGCCTTCCTGGACTTGGTTGATGGCCCGAATTTCGGCCTTCCTGTTTCTCTTGGATATGGAGATCCCCTGTTGGTCCCTAAAGAAGACTTTGAGTCTTCTTGTTTTGAAAACAGCTGACTTTACAATCAGCTGAGTGCGCAATGATTTTATGTGCGGAAACGTTTTAAATTAAATCCTTTTAATGAAAACCTTTTATTTAGTGCAGCAAGTAGGAGCAATTAAAATAAAGCAAGTAAAAGACACGAGATTTATAGTGGTTCGGACCAACTATCCTACATCCACTCTCCTCAAACCAAATTGGACTTGAGGGGCTATCTACTCACTTACTAACTTCCTTCCTTACAACTTTCAAGAGAAAACTCTCTTACAACTCTTGTTAGTGCACACTTGCATCTAACTTCTAGACTTCTACAAAGTCTTTACAAATGATAAATAAATATGTAGGGTTGTGTGAGTACAAAGAGAATTGTGTAGCGATTCTACTAGTTGATCTTGTGTAAAAACTTATATAAATCTTCTCTATGGTACTCATATTTATAGGTGTCAAATACTAGTCGTTAGAGTTGACTAGAATTTGAAATTCCTATAAATGTAATCAATCAATCAATCAAAGTGATTGATTGATTTTTGATCTCCAAGTTGATATCTTTCCATCTTGGTTTGATTGATTCTTGATCTCTAAATTGATATCTTTCCATCTTGGCTTTGATCTTCAATCTAATTTGACTT
>JAPKLY010000044.1:413245-490388 GCA_026898435.1 Prunella vulgaris
TGATCATCTGGTTTTAATGGCATCAAAACATAAGGGATTTCCCAACATCCCCCCGTCCTGGAGACCTCCGGCAGCTCCATTTTCCTCCTCGAGAACTAGGAATTCTCGGACGGGCTCCAAGTTTTGCTGAGGCTGGGGAGGTGCCCTCCGTCTGTTGTAGGGGCCAGGTTGGTCTGCTTCCTCTTCCTCATCATCGGAGGTAGCCCTCCTCTCGAACCTTGGTCTCTTAGCTGGGGCCTTCTTCACGAACTCGGTCAGCTTCCCATCCTCGTAAAATTTCTAGAGTTGTTTGAGGAGGTCTCGGCATTCGCTGGTGAAGTGGCCGATGGCCTGATGGTAGGCGCAGAATTTGTTGGGGTTGAGCTTCGTGCGGTCCTGGCGGATCCGCCTTGGCTCTTCCAGCATGGCCTTGCCTTTGACGGCAGTGAAGACGTGGTCAACGGAGACAGTGAGGACCTGATTGAGCTTTTCTTTGAGCTCGTCTCCCTCGCCAAAGGCCTTTAAGTTCCTGGGGGCTTTGTAGGTGCCCCCGGACTTCTTCCCGTAGGGTTTCCTTTCTTCATGGGCACCAACTTCTCTGAGCAGTGCTTCCTGCATGGCCGCGAACACCCCCGCCTTATGACGAAATTCGGTGTAAGTTTGGGGACATGCGAGGTGCATCTCCTTCCAGAGGTCGGTGCCCCTCTTGAGTCCGGCCATCGCTGCGACGACCTTAGTGTCCTCGCTCACCGGCTCGCCTTCTAGCAGGATTTTGTCGAACCTTTACAGGTAATGCTGGTCGGTCTCGTTCTCGCCTTGATGGATGTTGGCGAGTCGGTGCTTCTGGGTAAGGCAGGATCCGAAGCCAGAGAAGTGGGCCAGGAACTCCCGCGAGAGTTGGCCAAATGAGCAGATTGACCCCGGGGCGAGTGAGAAGAACCATCGGTGAGCTCGGTCCCCTAGGGTTAGTGGGAAGTTCCGGCACTGGGTGGAGTCGGTGGCGCCAACCGAAATCATGAAGTCCGCGTACTTGGCCAAGTGGACTTTCGGGTCAGATTCGCCCTCGTACGCGGACATCACCGGGAACTGGATTTTCTTCTGGACCGGCACGCGAAGGATAGCAGGTGCTAATGGATATGTGGGGAGAGTCGTGGCGTCAGGTCCGCCAGACTTGGCTGCTACTTGTGCTTGTAGCATTTCGACCGTCTTTTTCAGTGAGGTCAGCTCGTCATCACGGGTCACCTCCGGTGGAGGCTGCTCAAAGGTCGTGCGCCTCGCCGACGCACGCCCCTGAGGTGCCTCACTCTGGGGTGACCTCTCAGTGACGGGCTGGAATTGACGTCCGCCATGGGGGCCTAGCCGGTCAGTGGCGGGCCTTCTCAGCCTTTCGTGGGCGGACCTGCGTGGCTGCTGGTCGGAGTCCCAGTGGGACGCAGCTGGGGCTGCCGTCCGCTTATTTTCCCCGAATCTCGGGCCCAGGCGGCCTTGGAGGACTTCCCTCCTCTGTGATTGGTGGGTGCCAGATGCCCCGGTGTAGGCCGACTCCCTTCCGGTGTAAGGAGCGGGATCCTCCCCCACCATCTTGGCCTTACCGGTCCTCTCCTTGCGCTGATGAGCTTGTGCCGAGCTTGTCTCCTGCTCGGTGGGGAGTATGTTGTAGTCTCCCCGGGTCTGGGTGCCCCGGGTGGGCCTGGTCTGCTCCCGGGCTTCGGCAGCTAGAGCTCGCCTGGGTACCAGGGCGAGCTCGTCCTGCTGCCACTGCTGCAACCTTTGCAAGGTCGCGATGGTGCGTTGGAGCTCATCGGGGTCGCTGGCCAGGTCCCTCAGGGCGGGGGCCAAGTCTTCCTGGGTCACCACAACTCGCGGAGGTCGCGGAGCTGCGGTGCTCTTCTGGGGAGGTGGTTGTGAGGTCTCCACCACCTGGCCTGAGGTCTCCACCTCGGCCTGGTTTTGGTCACCTCCTTTGGACTTTCCCGCAGCTGCGGAGGTCTGTCCTTTGGCGGCTCGAGTGTTAGCCATTTTCGGATTTCGGAGAGGGTAGCTCGCTGCAGGTCGCCGAGGTGGAGTGAGGTCGCTGGGATGGAGGTCGTCCAGCTTGGATGGAGCTGCGCAAGTTTTCGTCTAGCCTCGCGTGTGACGAATTATCCGGGGTCCGGTTTATTCGTGTACACGCGTGCGTTTGAAAACCTTTTTTTTTTTCGGACAAAATTTGTAAATCTGCAAATCTGGATTTTTACCCGGAAATCTGGGTTTTTGTTTGAAGGAATGAATATGTGTATGTGTATCTTCAAGTGTTCTTGAGTTTTATCAAGAACACCTTCAAATCTTCAAATCTTCAACAAACCCTAATTTTTTATTCTTGACAATTTTTAATTTTCAGATTCGAAAGGCACGCACGGACCCCCCCTCCTTCTAGCGCCAAATTGTTGATAGAATTTCTTAATCGCTGTTTGTTATGTGGCTTTATATCGGATTAATTCTACCAAACAATAATCTTATGATTTGTGTTCTTGGAGGAGATAATGTAGAGGGAGAGAGAGTTTAGAGAGAGAAAGTGTAATGTAGGAATTGTATTGATTGTGAGAATTGTGTGAATAGTACAAGAGAGGTCTTATTTATAGGTGTGTGAGTGTAAGACGGAACCTTACGAGCCTACGTGGCTTCCGGTGTTGACGAGGGTTCCTTACCCTCGTCTTGGTCTCTCACACTGCTTCCCATGTCATGCCTCGTCCTACTAACATGCCTTAGACTAGATGGACCTCATTAAAAACCTCGTCGTAAACCACCCTTGTGGATAAACCGGACGGAGGGAAAAAGAGCGCGCCATCGGGGTTCTATCGACTAACAGGCGAGCTCCTAGGCGAGCTCGGATGTGGGCTTCAGTGGTTCAGATGAGCTCTGGGCGAGCTCCAGTGTCTTGCGTGGCTTACGGGCGCCGTATGATGATGGACCTCGGCGAGGTCTTCATGGGGATAAGGGGCGAGCTACGCCGGTGAGCTGCCCCCAAGTGGGCGAGCTCCACACTTCTGCGGATCAGGGTGAGCCCTGGCGACCTGCCAAACCTTGGAAATTATCCACATACTAATAGTGTTAGTTCGCCAGATCAACAATATACTCCCTTCGTCCCGTAGGAATTTGCACCCTACGAGACGGCACATTTTTTAAGAAAAATATGTTTTATATATAAAGTAGTGGAATATGGGTAAATATGTGTAAAAGTTTGTGAGTGTGCACGTAAATCAATGTTTCCTTTTTTAGTAGTGTGTAAATTTGTGTGAGACGTCCGAATAAGGAAAGTGTGCAAATTCCTGTGGGACAGAGGGAGTATTATACAACAATTACTACCCATTCATCTAAAGAGTCGTGTTAACGTTAAACTTTCTACTTAATTATTTCCTTTTTTATTTACAATAATTATTTAGACAGGAATAGAGCTGTCAAAATGGGCCAACGGGGCGGGGCGGGCCTAAACCCGCAAAAGCCCGCCTTTTGACGGGGCGGGGCGAGGCGGGCTAAAAATATGGCGGGCCGCAAAATACTCCAACCCAACCCATTTAATGGCGGGCTGCGGGTTTTAGCGGGCCATCCCAATTTTTTTCCTTTTTTTTTTTTGAAAAATATTGTGAACTAATATGTGAACTAAATTTATTAAATAAAATAGTAACATAATAAATGTATAACTAAAATATCGCCACGAGAGTCGCAAATCTTATAAAATAAAGTTTGTCAAATATATTACAAATCTCATAAAATAAAGTTCACAAAATAAATCAATAATGTTAAGACTTAGCACAAGCCATAAAGTCTCTCAAAATTTATCATTCATTACATCATAAAAATTATTTTGGCAGCGACAATTAACTACGAAAGAGAGCCGAAGGACTATGTGAAGGGACACCACTGTTTAACTATGGCAACATCGATTTGAAACTTAGCTACTAGTTTTATTTTTTTTGTGAGAGGAGCACAATAATTTGTTATTTTGTTTGGAAGGAATTAAGAAAATGTATAATAAAATTTTTAAATTTAAAAATTAATTAAAATATCATATAATATATATATATATATATATTAATGTGTATATATACACATATATAATATATACGCACTGGCGGGCTGGCCCGCACCAACCCGCGGCCCGACCCGCCAAACCCGCAACCCGCAACCCAAACGGGCCAGTCTATATAGGTCCGCCTCTATACGAGCTTAGAAATGTTTGGCCCAACCCTCATTTTATTATGGCGGGACGGGCTGGCCCAACGGGCCCAACCCATTTTGACGGCTCTAGACAGGAATAAGAGCGTGCGTGACTGTAGTTTGTTTTTTTATGACACTCTGATTTTTTTTTTCCTCCTACTCGATAAGTATGCGAATTTGATATTCACATCATTTGTTTTACAATTTCAACATTAATTAACCATAATTTTTTCTTCTAATTTACCCTTATTCTCATTAAAAGTAACTTGTATAATTATAGTCTTTAAAATCTTATGTAAAATTTCAAATGCCAGTGCAGGTCTCTTGTGAATCTAAATTCACATGAACTTGTGTCATTGTTATGTATAATTACTATCATTATTATTCATGTATATTATCAATATTATAAAAAATATACGTGATTTGTTAACAGTAATAGTGAGTATATATAACAATAATAATTTATACTCATACCACTGATAATTAACGAACTCGAGTTCATACAAATTTTTGTTCAACCGCTATCAGTTAAGAGTATAGTAAAAAAATTTCAAGAATTTCACTTATACCATCAATCAGGTCATGAGTTTGAATTATTATTTTTCTAATTAAAAAAAAAAAGTATAGTAGAGAATCAATGTTTTTTATTATCTTATGTCATTATACTCTTTTAAAAGGAATAAATTATTTTTGCCTAATTCAAAAAAATTAATTTTCATTATACTAGTAATTGTACTCAATGCACAACCATGATTTCATAAATTAATGTATGCTAGTTGAGTAACATTTTAAAGATATTTACTAGAGTTATTTTATTTATTTTGAAGAGACGGCGTTATTGTTTTTTAATTGAATTTTTTTTTTTTAAAAGAGTAATACAAATGTTAAAAAAAATTAAAGTCCGCGTAATGTATTTATAAAAGGAATAATTTTTTGTTCACTTTAATTTTCGGATCAATTTTAATCAACTTTAACTTGCTTAAATTCATAAAAAATTTGCAGGGCACTAATAGGGTCAGACACCCATCTTCTATCTCCAGCTTCAAATTCAGCACGTGGTTTATATATAGATTTAAAAAAGTTATTATATTTATAAATAGGTGCTGTGCAGAAAAAAATTATATTTCTATGTAGAAAAAAATATGTTTCTATACAAATATTATAAACATATTATGAATATAGTAAGTTTTTTAAATCTATACGTAAATCACTCGTATCTTGAATCTATCCACCAACCATTGGTGGATTAAGTCATGGGCCAAAACAATGCCAAGTATATGTTGGGCCTATGATTAATCATTGGACTTCAGCCCATCCTAAAACAATTATTAAGGTCTATAAAATTAAAGTTCAATTTAAATTAAATTCGTATCATTTGAGAAGGGCATAGAATAGTATTAAAACATATGCTTCTATTTCTTTTCGATTTGGCCACGATTTCCACTGGCTGACCTCTCATTCTTTTTCATTTTTTATTTTTTAATCTTAATTCAAAAATAAAATATAAAGTATTAAAATTTACAAAATCATGATTTTTTTTTCAATAAAGAACAATTTTCTTGAAATTTTGGATGTGATCTTTTTTAATCTCCCACCACACGACTCAAGAAATCAAATTTAAGGTTATAATTTCTTAATTTATTTAACATTTTTGTTTTTTTATAATTAGTTTGCTTGTTAAAATTGAAATTTTATATTTTTCTATTCAGTTTTGATCTTTTATTGGATGAATATGTATGATTTTTTTTTATAAAAAAAGTAATCTTTTTATTTGTCTCCACCTTAGTATGGAAAATGCAAAAGTTTAAAATATAATTAATTGTTATCATAAATACTTGATATTTTCATAAATTTTCCCACAATAAAACATGTGAATTATATTTTAATGTTTATTATAGGAAATAAAATTGTCTATGAATTTTTTAATATGACTATAAATTTTTTTAATAAAAATTCTGTAATGGAAACTGGTTATGAATTACCTACAAAATTATCTAACTTGCTAGACATTTTCTTTCTTTATTTACAAACATATTATCTACAAAAAATTTAATAAGCGAATTGTTTATAGGGAACTTTTTGTTAATAAATTGTTCGTAGGTATTTAATTACCTACATATTTCATTTCCTAGAGTAATTGTAGATTGAGGAATAAATATATATATATATATATATATATATATATATATATATGATTCACTACGATTTTTTTTTTTTTAAATTTATACACAATTCTAGTTTTTTTATATATTTTTTAATCTTCTTGTAGTGACTATAATAATAGGAATGCATTTTTTGTTATCTACAAAATCTTGTTTTAGATTGATAATGCAAGATATAAACAAACAAGACAATTTGGTTACCTAATTTATCATGAATGACTATATTTGAGGACGTACCAAGCTAAGAGATATTTTAATGATAATATGCTGCGAATAATATTGTGTACAATGTGAAGAGATTACAATATATATAGTAGTAAATCTATCTAACTCCAAAGTCCTTTAGGTTAAAAGTCCAATGGACTATTTAATTAGTGATGTCCACACATAATATAATATTCGCAAATTTTAGCATGCACCCAAGTGCATGGTATGCACCTTGATTTTAGTTTAATTTTAAATTTAATTTGATTTTTTCAGAAACACACACTACATGCCACACTGTGTGTTTTTTGGTATATCAAATTATTTTTGGGTATTACAAAGATTTGTTCTTTGGGTATAACTAAATTGTTTTTTGGGTATTAATAATTGTTCTTGGAGTATTGATATTGAGAAACCTTGTGAACAGACTTTAAAAGTAGAAGTACCAGTGTTTGTTAGGTTATTTTGTTATTATGCATGTCAGTGTGCATAGCACGTGAATGTGTTTTACCTTGTAAGCTTTCAACATCATCATTTACTGAATTCCCATCTTTGTCCTAAAATAATCCAGAATGTATCAATACAAAGTGATGCAGAAAAGGTTGATACATAAACAGAAGAACGAGATAAGTAAAGCAAAATGAATAGCAGAATATAAGCTCAAACAAAGCAAAATTTGAAGAAACTTTAGATTCCCTAATCAAATTGGCAAATGATACATCTGCGATACATATATATACATCAATAGCAGAGAAAACACATTAGAATAGGAGAGAAGAAGGCAAACCTGATCCTTAATTCTTCAGATTTGATAATTATATACTATAATACTCAAATTATTTTTTGAGTATTATTTAGACTTATTTTTGAGGTATTTTAAATTTGTTCTTTAGGTATTGACAATTGTTCTTGAGGGTATGTCTCATTGAAAAGAAAAGCAGGAGCATAGGATAATTGGTTCACAAAATTAGTTAGCATGATTAGTTGTTGAATTAGTCAAGAGTTTGTTATCATCCTAATAATTGCCATTTTTCATATCTCCATCCTCAATTTCTTCGTACATTCATATTTTCTTAGTTCATATCTTAATCTTCATTCCAAATTTGCATCTATCTCAACTTCTATCTTCAATCAATTCATTTTATTGGTATTGATGAGTTATTCTTAGGGTATTGTGAATTATTCTTTGGGTATTATAAATTGTTCTTTGAGTATTAATCGTTTATTAATTATTTATTTATTAATTATTTATTTATAAATTGTTCTTTGAATATTATAAATTATTATTTGGGTATTATATATTGTTCTTTGAGTATTACAAATTGCTCTTTTAGGTATTATAAATTATTCTTAGGGTTTATTCATTTATCAATTATTTATTTATAAATTATTTCTTGTATATTATAAATTATTCTTTGGGTATTATAAGATTTTCTTTGGGTAAGATAAATTGTTTATTGAGTATTACTTGTTAATTATTTATTTATTAATTTATTATTCATTTTTAAATTATTCTTTGGATATTATAAATCATTATTTGTGTATTATATATTATTCTTTGAGTATTATAAAATATTTTTTATGTATTATAAATTATTCTTTTGGTTTACTCATTTATTAATTATTTATTTATCAATTATTTATTGTGTATTATAAGTTATTCATTGGGTATTATAAATTATTCATTGGGTATTCTAGATTTGTTGTTGGGGTATTGATGAGTTATTCTTGAGGTATTATAAATTGTTCTTTGGGTATTATAAGTTATTTTTCGAGTATTATATATAGGTGTTTGGGTATACTCAATTATTAATTATTCATTTAACACTCAATTGTTCTTCGGGTATTATAAATTATTCTTTGGGTATTAATTCTAAATTGTTCTTTGAGTATTATTTGTTTATTATTTATTTATTTATTAAATATTCATTTATAAATTATTCTTTGGATATTATAAATTATTATTTGGGTATTATATATTATTTTTTGAGTATTATAAATTGTTCTTTGGGTATTATAAATTATTATTTGGGTATTATCTATTTATTAATTATTCATTTTACATTGTTCTTTGGGTATTATAAATTATTCTTTGAGTATTACTCGTTTATTAATTATTCATTCATAAATTATTCTTTGGATATTATAAATTATTTTTTCAGTAGTATTAATTATGTTGATATGGCGAACTAACACTATCGACATGCGAGCAATTGCTCGCTTGCGAAGGGACTATTTTGCTACGCAGCTCGCCTAAGAGAGCTAACCCCTGTCATTACCCGAGCTCGCCCCGAGCTCGCCCCATGCACCATGCAGGCCTCGCCGAGCCCCATCATCATACAGCATCTGTAAGCCATGCAAGGCATTGGAGCTCGCCCCGTATCTCGCCCGAGCCACTGAAGTTCATCTCTGAGCTCGCCCATGAGCTCATCTGTTAGCCATTAGGACCCCGATGGTGTGCTCTTTTTCCCTCCGTCCGGTTTGTCCACAAGGGTGGTTTACGGTGAGGTTTTTAATGAGGCCCATCTAGTCTAAGGCATAGTAGTAGGACGAGGCACAACATAGGTAGCAGTGTAAGGGACCAGGACGAGGGTTATGGACCCTCGTCAACACCGGAAGCCACATAGGCTCGTAAGGTGCCGTCTCACACTCACACACCTATAAATAAGACCTCTCTTGTACTATTCACACATTTTCTCACAATTCTGAAAATTAATATAACCCCTACTGCAATATTTCTCTCTCTAGACCCTCTACTCTCCCTCCTCATATTACATCCAAGAACACAAATTCTTGGATTATTGTTTGATAGGATTAATATGTTGTAAAGCCACATAAACAAACATCGATTAACAAATTCTATAAACAATTTGGCGCTAGAAGGAGGGCTTCGAACCTCCGAATTAAGAAATCTTCAAGAACAAAAATTAGGGTTTGTTGAAGATTTGAAGATTTGAAGGTGTTCTTGACAAAAATCGAGAACACTTGAAGATACACACACATCCTCATCCCATGAACGAAGAACCCAGATCTCCGGACAGAAACCCGAATTATCGGATTTCGCAAAATCTCCCCGGAATGAATTTTCAAACGCACGCGTGCACACGAATAAACTGAATTTCGGATAATTCGTCAACACGCGAGGCTAGACGAAAATTCGCACAACTCCACCTAAGCTGGACGACCATCACACCGGCGACCTCCATCACCCCGGCGACCTCGCTCCACTTCGATGCCCTTCAACAAGTTACCCCCTCCGAAACCCAAAAATGGCCAACACTCGAGCCGCCAAGGGACAGACCTCCGCAGCTGCGGGAAGGTCTAGAGGGGGCAATCAAAACCAGGTCGAGGTGGAGACCTCACACCAGGTGGTGGAGACATCACAACCGCCTCACCAGAAGAGCACCGCAGCTCCGCGACCTCAGCGAACTACGGCGACCCAGGAAGACTTAGCCCCCGCTCTGAGGGACCTGGTCAGCAATCCTGACGAGCTCCAACGCACCATCGCGACCCTACAAAGGTTGCAGCAGCGACAGCAGGACGAGCTCGCCTTAGTACCTAGGCGAGCTCCAGCCGCCGAAACCAGGGAGCAGACCAGGCCTACCCAGGGCACCCAAACCAAGGGAGACTACAGCGTACTCCCCACCGAGCAGGAGGCGAGCTCGACACAAGCTCGCCAGCGCAGGGAGAGGACCGGTAAAGCCAAAATAGGGGAGGAGGGTCCCGCTCCTTACACCGGAAGGGAGCCGTCCTACACCGGGGCATCTGGCACCCACCAATCTCAAAGGAGGGAAGTCCTCCAAGGCCGCCTGGGCCCGAGGTACGAAGAGAATGAGCGTGCGGCAGCCCCAGCTGCATCCCAGGGGGACTCTGACCAGCAGCCGCGCAGGTCAGCCCACGAAAGGCTAAGGAGGCCCGCCACTGACCGGCTAGGCCCCCACGGCGGACGCCAATTCCAGCCCGCCACTGAGAGGTCACCCCAGAGTGAGGCACCTCGGGGATGTGCGTCCGCGAGACGCACGACCTTTGAGCACCCTCCGCCGGAGGTGACCCGGGATGACGAGCTGGCCTCACTGAAAAAGGCCGTTGAAATGCTGCAAGCACAGGTAGCAGCCAAGTCTGGCGGACCTGACGCCACGACTCTCCCCACCTCTCCATTGGCACCTGCCATCCTCCGCGCACCGGTCCAAAAGAAAATTCAATTCCCCGTGATGTCCGCATACGAAGGCGAATCGGACCCAAAAGTCCACCTGGCCAAGTACGCGGATTTCATGATTTCGGTCGGTGCCACCGACCCCACCCAGTGCCGGAACTTCCCGCTGACCCTAGGGGACAGAGCTCACCGCTGGTTCTCTTCACTCGCCCCGGGGTCAATCTGCTCATTCGGCCAACTCTCGCGGGAGTTCTTGGCCCACTTCTCTGGGTTCGGGTCCTACCTTACCCAGAAACACCGACTCGCCAACATTCATCAAGGTGAACACGAGACCGACCAGCAGTACCTGGGAAGGTTCGACAAGATTCTGCTGGAAGGCGAGCCGGTAAGCGACGACACCAAGGTCGTCGCAGCGATGGGCGGACTCAGGAGGGGCACCGACCTCTGGAAGGAAATGCACCTCGCATGTCCCAACACTTATAGCGAATTCCGCCACAAGGCGGGGGTGTATGTGGCTATGCAGGAGGCACTACTGAAAGAAGTTGGTGCCCACGAGGAAAAGAAGCCCTGCGGGAAGAAGTCTGGGGGCACCTACAAAGCCCCCCGGAACTTAAAGGCCTTTGGCGAGGGAGACGAGCTCAAAGAAAAGCTCAACCAGGTCCTCACTGCCTCCGTCGACCATGTCTTCACTGCCGTCCAAGGCAAGGCCATGCTGGAGGAGCCAAGGCGGATCCGCCAGGACCGCACGAAGCTCAACCCCAACAAATTCTGTGCCTACCATCAGGCCATCGGCCACTTCACCAGCGAGTGCCGAGATCTCCTCAGGCAACTCTGGAAATTTTACGAGGAGGGGAAATTGGCCGAGTTCGTGAAGAAGGCCCCAGCTAAGAGACCGAGGTTCGAGAGGAGGGCTACCTCCGATGACGAGGAGGAGGAGGCGGACCAACCTGGTCCCCATCACAGACGGAGGGCACCTCCCCAACCTCAGCAAAATATGGAGCCGACTCGGGAACTTTTAGTTCTTGAGGAGAAAATCGGAGCTGCAGGAGGTCTCCGGGATGGGGGATTCTCCATATCCAAGAGAAAGAGGAAGGCCGAGATCCGGGCCATAAATCAAGTCCAGGAAGGCAGCTCCGGCCCCAGGTCCGCCTCACAGCTCGCTGACGAGCTGACATTTTCTTCAGCGGACCTGGAGGGGGTACTGGTGCCCTACAACAACTCGTTGGTGATAACCACCGACATCATGAACGTCCGAGTTCACAGGCTACTCGTGGACACCGGCGCATTCACCAATATTCTCTTCAAATCCACCTTGGATGCCTTGGGTGATTTTGAGTCGTAGCTAGAACCTAGCAATGCTAGGATAGTGGGGTTCGGAGAAGCTGTAACCGTCCCCCTAAGTAGTGTTAGGTTGAGCGTCCAACTTGTATCGGCTGAGGATCCCGCAAAGAGACTAACTAGGCTCATAGATTTTCTAGTTGTCGACCAGCAGTCCTCCTACAACGGGTTCCTTGGCCGCCCTTTTATTAATGAATTCAAAGCGGCGTGTTCGACCTACTACTACTGTTTAAAATTTCCAACTCCGAAGGGTGCCGGAACTATAAAAGGTGACCAGAAAAAGGCCCGAGAGTGTTTACTCCAAATCAAAGATGGTCGGGTCAAGAAGTCCATTACGCAAGTCCACTTCCTCGAAGAGGACGTACAAATCAACCAAGGCATTGGACCTGTGCAGGACACACAACCGACACCAATGGAGGACGTGGAAGAAACCCAACTGTTGAGACCTGCGCAGGGACAGCAACCTACTCCCATGGAGGTAGTTGATGAGGCCCCAGGTGGAGGACCTGCGGGAGGTCAAGAACCAACGCCCATGGACGTTGACCCAATCCCTCGAGTCACCATGCCATCCCAAGCTGACAGACCACCGGAAGTGTTCACAGCCGATAAGCTCGCCCAACCTGAAAGCCAACCCGAAGACCTCGAACCGCGCATAGGCCACGAGCCTGCACAGATGTCACATGGGGAGTGGGACGAGCTCATCAACGACCCGAGGTGGAAATGTCAGAAGAGAAAAGCAACCCCCATGGAGGAGTTGACGGCACTCCCGGTGGACCCGGAAAGGGACTTAGAACTTTTCATCGGTTCTGAGTTACCTGAACCGTACCGGTCGAGGATGGAGCTGTTCTTGATGTCCAACCTGGACATATTTGCCTGGTCCCATGAAGACATGAAGGGGATCCCGTTGGAACATGCTTGCCACAGGCTTAACATAGATTCGACGAAGAGACCCGTACGCCAAAAGCGAAGGAAATATGGACCAGACAAGTACGCAGCTCTAACAGTTGAGGTGGAAAAGTTGTTAGACAACAAGCTCATCAAGGAGGCTTTGTGTCCGTAGTGGGTCGCGAACCCCGTCCTGGTGAAGAAACACAACGGGACGTGGCGACTCTGCATTGACTTCACGGACCTGAACAAAGCATGCCCGAAGGACAACTTCCCACTACCTCACATTGACCAGCTGGTGGACAGCACTGCAGGCCATGAAATGATGACATTCATGGATGCTTTTGCAGGCTATCATCAGATAGCTCTGCACCCGGAAGACCAGGAACACACGGCGTTCTACACCAACAAGAACATGTACTGCTGGGAAAGAATGTCGTTCGGACTCATCAACGCCGGAGCTACTTACCAAAGATTGGTAAACAAAATGTTTGACCAACACATCGGCGAATCCATGGAGGTGTACGTGGACGACATAGTTGTCAAGAGTTTGAGAAAGGAGGACCACTTGGACCACCTGAAACAGACCTTCGACATACTGCGCCACTACAACATGAAGTTGAACCCCAAAAAGACCAGCTTCGGCGTACACTCTGGGAAGTTCCTGGGGCACCTAGTTAGCCAGCGGGGAATCGAGGTCAACCCGGCACAGGTCCAATGCATAATTGAGATGGGGATACCCGACTCCATCCAAAAAATTCAAAGGCTGACAGGGTGCATGGCAGCCCTTAACAGATTCATCTCCAGGTCTGGCGACAGAAATCGTCCATTTTTCGAGGCAATTAAAGCAAACACACGGAGGTACAAAGAGGCGGTCGAGGCCAACAAGCTCCACCTCAAAAACCACTTCGTCTGGCCAAATGAATGCCAACGAGCCTTCGAAGATATCAAAACATACCTGGCGGACACACAGATTCTGTCGAAGCCAATACCTGGAGAGAAGCTGTATCTGTACCTAGCCGCGTCGGAGGTGGCCATCAGCTCCGTCCTGGTCCGAGAAGAGGCGAAAACACACCTCCCAGTGTACTACGTGAGCCAAGTCTTACATGAAGCTGAGCTGCGGTACACCCCAACAGAGAAGCTGGCTTATGCACTGGTGATGAGTGTTAGAAAATTAAGGCCCTACTTCTTCGACCATCCTGTAGAGGTACTGACGACGTTCCCACTACGTCAGATACTACAGCGCCCAGACACCGCTGGACGCCTGCTGAAATGGTCATTAGAGATCAGCCAATACGGTATAAACTACGCACCCCGAACTGCGATCAAGGGACAAGCACTCGCCGACTTCATCGTCGAGCTAACTTTCCCACAAGATCCGACGAGGGGGCGTATAGCTCCGTGGTATCTCTACGTGGATGGATCATCAACTAGCATAGCAGCAGGCGCCGGCGTAGTCCTGATCAGCCCCGACAGACAAGTCTTCACCTCCGCAATTCAGTTCGACTTTCGAGCAACCAACAACGAGACGGAATATGAAGCATTAATAGCAGGACTTAGGCTATCATTAGCTGTGGGGGCAACCAATCTTCAAGTTTTCGGAGATTCCCAGCTAATAATATCCCAAGTTCGGGGGGGAATTTGAGGCAAAAGACCAGCAAATAATGACCTACCAGAAGATAGCCGCGCACCTGATTTTGATGTTTACACAAGTTTACATCAACCAGATACCGCGGCTAGAAAATACACAAGCAGACGCCCTAGCCCGGCTAGCTACCAGCAACGGCTAAGCTGAGTTCACGGAGGTTGTAATCACCACACTGAAAAACCCCTCGACGTTCGACTACAAAGTAAATCAAACCTCGAGTGGGGGGCAGGAGGATAGTGAAGATAGTGAAGATTGGTGCACCCCAATCCGAAAATACTTAACTGACGGAGCAACCCCCGTAGACACCTGGGACGCTAGCCGGTTAGTAAAGCAAGCTGCCAGATATACGCTGCTGGATGGCCAACTCTATAAACGTGGATTCTCTCTACCCCTACTCAAATGCCTAACTAAGAAGCAGGGGTCCGAAGTGTTAGAAGAAATCCACGAAGGGATTTGTGGGAGTCACGCTGGGGGGCAAGCATTGGCATATAAAACGATCAGACAGGGCTACTACTGGCCCACTCTTCGCAAAGATGCCATCAGCTTCGCTCGAAGGTGCCGAAAGTGCCAACTTTTCGCACCTAACATCCACTCCCCAGCCAACCAGCTTAAGTCGGTTTTCAGCCCATGGCCTTTTGCGAAATGGGGTATCGACTTGATCGGCCCATTTCCACCTGGTAGAGGCGGTGTAAAGTTCGCTGTTGTAGCAGTGGACTACTACACTAAGTGGGCCGAGGCCGAAGCTCTCACAACCATAACCCAGGAAAGGATGATCGGCTTCATTTGGAAAAACCTGATCTGCAGGTTTGGACTCCCGCAGTCGGTCATCACTGATAATGGAAGACAGTTCAACGGACAGAAGTTGAGGGACTTCTGCAGTTCATGGAACATCAAGAAGCACTACTCAACTCCATACCACCCCCAGTCGAACGGCCAAGTCGAGGCGGTAAACAAGATCTTGAAACACATATTAAAGCTCCGCCTCGAGGAAAAGAAAGGAAGCTGGGCAGACGAACTCCCGGAGGTCCTATGGTCTTACAGAACTTCCTATAGGGCCAGTACCGGGGAGACCCCGTTTGCCCTAGCCTTCGGGACTGAAGCCGTGGTCCCGGTAGAGATCCAGAACAAGACTTGGAAGGTGGTGGGGTATGATGAAGAAAAGAATGATGAAGCCTTGGCAATAGAAAAAGATCTGATCGAAGAAACCAGTGCTTCATCAGAAATGAAAAACGCTACCTACAAGCGTATAGCGGAAAAATATTACAACTCTCAGGTCCGAGACCGAAAGTTCAAGGTCGGCGACTTGGTGTTGAAAAAGAAATTGATGGCCTCACCAGGTGTATTTGGTTCAAATTGGGAAGGACCATTCCGGGTCACTGCAGCCTGGCCGAACGGTACCTATGATCTAGAAGACGCAGAAGGCAAAACTTCGTCATACACCTGGAGCTCGACACATCTAAGAAAGTTCTACCAATAGACTAGAATTCTGTAATAGACTAGTCAGAGGTTGACATCAAAAATGTAGATGGCAACCGATGTAAATTACGTAGCTATAAAAAGTCAGAGAAATTCAGAAAATTCAGAAAAATTCCCAAGTGTTTAGACCTGTGCAGCTCTTCAACCAGACGAGCTGCGCCAAGTCGCCCACTACACCAGGCCCAGCTCGCCCATGTGCTAAAAAAAAAAAAAACGTGGTGCGCAAGGACCAAGGTCCCAAGCGTTGTAATTGAATAGCTCGAAGGCAAAGGCCAAAGTGCCCAAGGTCGCGAAGGTACCCTTCTTAAAGGGTTGCTAAGCACCTACTGCCACAAGTTAGAAAAATTCGCGAAAAAAACTAAAACGTCTAAGGCAAGGTTCATGAGACCCAATGGCCCAACGTGAATCAATCGAAGTGCAGTTCGCGGCCCTAAGTGGCATAAGACGAAGAATACACACTCTAAAAACAGAGGTACAATTCGTAGTCGTAAGTGACGTAAAACGAACGATTCGCTTCTCAAAGTAGAATAAGACGAACAATTATGTACCAGGAAAATAAACAAGAACGAGCTATCCTAAGAAATTATAACGTAAATGCGCAAAAACATAAATAAAAAGAGTTGGACAAAAAATGCTCGACTTATATTCAAAAGATACTTAAGAAATTTTCAAGTCCAAAATATACTTGAAAAAATCCTAAGTATGAGTAGCAGTGCTGGCCACAAAGGCCGACAAGCTGGCCATCTTTGAACTACAAAAAGCTCCTTCTGGGCGAGCTGCATGTGCCCGGCGAGCTATATCTACTTTAAGCTGAAATAAAAGACTACAAAAATAGAGCTCCTTCTAGGCGAGCTGCAGAGCCTGGCGACCTACTACAACTTGGAAAATAAAAACTAGCCTAGCAAAACAAGGAAAAAGCCTATGCATCTGGGGCAGCAGGAGGGGCGTCAGCAGGCACCTCGCTAGAACCAGGGGCGACCGGGTCAGACGGGAGAGCGAGCTCAGCCTCTGAAGTGATGTTTCCAGTAAGCCCAGTGGCATCGAACTCACTCAGGTTCAACACAGCATCCCCACAAGCTTCCTGGAGTTGTGCGACAGTGAGAGGGGCATGCTCCTCCCCGCCAGCGACCTCCCCCTCAACAACGTCCAGCTCCAGCACCTCGACCGTCTTGATAATTCGAAAACGTTCAGGCACAAAGTTGAGAGGAATGCCGAGCTCGGGGAGGTCGCCGACATCCAGCTCGGCACCATCAAGAAAGGGAACCCGGTCTAGGCAGGCCTTGAAATCGCTCACCACTGCATCCACCTCATCGTCGTTGTGAGCTCGCGCCCACCAGAGAGTCCTCAAGACCTCGGCGTAACATTGGACGCATCCTCTGTCAGAGGCCTCAGCCTTCACGGCCGCCAGGTCCGGCGAGGAGGAGGCAACACTCCGCAGCTCGGCGATCTCGTTAGCTTTCGCCTCCAGTTCGCCCCTCAGCCTCTCGCAGTCGGCATTTGAGCTCTTCACTAGACCCCGCTGCAGTGAGAGGTCTTTCTTCGTGATTCCATGATCGCCGATCTCCTGGGCGAGCTGGGCGGCGAACTCTTCTTCCTTGGCCCTTATCCTCGCCTCGGTCTCCTGCTCGAGCCGGGCGAGCCCGCGTTGGACGGTCTCGAGCTGCTGGAGGGCACTTTGCTCGGCGGCCAGCGATGCCTCAGCCCGTTCCTCGGTGAGCTGCGCCTGTTTCTTTGCTTTGTCAGCGGAGTCCGCCAACGCCAGCATCCGCTTATTCCTATCGGAGCGGCCCGCCTCCAACTCGGCAACCTGCTCGAGGGCTTTTTGATTGGCCAGCACCAATCTACTCGCGTAGTGGCCTGAGAGAAGCAGGTTCTCCCTCAGGTCCTGACTATTAATACCCGCCACCAATGGGGTCGTCCAATGCCTAGGCATCTCGCTCACAGCTTCCCGGGCTATGCCCGGAGGGAGATTCCGCATCGAAGTGAGAGAGCGAGATTGCTCAAAGGCATGCAGAGCCTCGTGGCGGTTCGGGAAGGCGATGGGGGCATAACTACGAAATCAAAACAGATGGAAAATGTTAGAAAAATAAAATAATGATGGGCAAAGAAGGTCAGTTGGGCGAACTACTTACTGAATTCGCTCGGGATCCCAACCCAGCAGGGTGTCATCGGTAGCTTGGACCCCGAACGGAGATGGCGAAGGGGGCGAGCTACGAATGGGCGTGGCCGCTAGCGGGGCTGCAGATTGAGCAGATCCCCCCTGCCCCGACCTCGCCGAGGTCCTCTCAGCCCGGTCAGACTCTTCGTCAACCAGGCCGGTGAATCTTGTTCTTTTGCGAGCCGGGGGATCATCCTCGCCAGCTCGGGAGCCACCACCACCTTGGTTCCCCCTCTTTCCTCGGCCTCGCTCGGAGGGGGCGGCAGCTCTTCCCCCACCTCGCCCGGCTCGGGCGACCTCCGAAGCCTTGGACTTTTCGGGAGCTTTCTCCTTCTGGGCTCCCGACCCACCTGCCTCGCCCCTTTTGGAGGTGAGCTCCGTCTTCTTGCTCGCCTCCAGCGCGAGCACAGACGGCGGGGCTAGTCTGTTGGGGTGAGGTGGGCCCATCTCAAATCGCTCCTTCACAATCTTGTAGGCCTCGGGGACCTCGGCGATCGGGATAGCGACAAAGCTACCACCTGCACAAAAAATCACAAGTATCAGCACAATGAGCGAGCTACATCCCCCCATAGGCGAGCTGCAAAGAGTTGGACCTGGGAGCTCGGGGCCTTGGATGTCAAGGTGGTGCGGTAGTGTGAGGAGCCCGGCGAGCCGCAGGCAATGGTGCGCGCACAGGTGGGCGACCTGTCTGTCCTTCTCGCTCCTCAAACAGCAAATGGCGCGCACCACGTCGAACTGCTCCGACACTTTAGGCCTGCCCCGGCTGGATTTGTGTCGCTTCGGAACTGCAAAAGGAAAGGAAATTAGAATTAGTATATCTAATTCAACCCACGCACACCGAAATAAGCGACCTACTGCTGGCTTCCCCATATCCCTCTGGAGTGGGGATACGGTCACCCCGCCCATGATACGTGCTGGAGGCTCGCCAGTCACCTCCGATGAAGAAAAATTGTTTCTTCCAATCACGGATTTTATTGGGCAGGTCCCCCAGAAATTTCTCCCCCGGACGAGCCTTCAGGTAATAATATCCCGCGCCGTCCTGCGCCCGTTTGGTCACGGCGAAAACCTCACCCAAATCCACCGAGGTCGTCGCGTTCTCATAACCCTCCAGCCCAAAAATGGACAGGGCGGCGAGAAGGTTGCTCCACGCGTTCGGTGTGAGTTGGGTGATGGCCAGATTATTGTCAGCTAGATATTGGCCAATAATCGGATGAGCGGCAACGAAAGCCCGGCCCTCAGAACATCTACATTCAAGGCGGTCATCCCCTCAGGAGGTGCGTCAGCCCGCTCATCCTTCATTGGGGCGTACATGAAGATGTCCAGAGGGATGCGATACTCCCTGCGTATGACTGGCAGGTCGCATTCATCAATTAGGCTCACCACCTCGCCAGCCTTGAACTCGGAGGGGGCAACTTCTTCCAGGTCGGCGGGGTCGGGGCGAGGTACCCGATTTGGGCAGGGGAAGCTCGCCGCGTACTCGACAATATACTCATTCCAGTCGAACGAGTGAACCGCCTGGGTGGGGACCTGGTACTCTACCAGCTGGGGTTCCGGGAAACCGATACGGCGGAACCATTCGAGAGTAACTTCCTCCAGGTCGCCACCCTCCTCACCGACCTCGGCACTACCCTCATCAACCTCCTCGGGTCCTTCATTGCCACTAGCAACTCTTTCCTCTTGGGTGACCTGGCCACCCTCTTCCCATATCTCGCGGTACACCGAACTGGAGGCTCCTTCCTCCGGATCGGGACGTAGCTCGCTGGGTAGTTCGCTACGTGGCTCGCCGGAGACCGGGCGAGCTACCGAGGTCGCCTCAGAGCTGGAGCCGATCTCCACATACGAAACCCGGGGTGGCTCATCCTCAGTCATTGGCCGTTTGTCAGGATTTCAGCCCGATAAGGTTCTACTTGAAGAGCGTGTCGACATAGTCTCAGAAAAGTTCAAAGGTCCCGTAGTCCAAAATCCCACAGTTAAGAGTCAGGGAGATCTAAAGGTTCTCGGCGCAATCCACGGTCCAAAATACCGTAATTTCGAGGAAACAGCAGAAAAATCAAATAAAAGGTAGAAGAGAAGGGGAGGGAAGATCGAATCCTACCTTGAAGAGCCTTCGAAAATCCGTCGAGCACAAGAAAAATCGGTCGCCGGGAAAGCTCTGGAATTCGAAATGCAGAAAGTGAAGAAATGAGTTCACCTCACCCTATTTATAGACGTCGGGGCGAGGTGCAATATTCACAAAATACAAGGGCCTGTCTGCAAAAATTTAAAAGATGACATTATTGTGGGCGGGAACCGAGGTCTCAAAAGGCGTGCATGACCCCTGGATTCCCTCACCACGTCGGCCAGAAGCAACCGCCTGGGTCAAGTTCGCCTGTCAACCCAACAATCACCCATAGGTAGCTCGCCATGTTTTAAGTTTTCCAGCTCGCTTGCACATTTGACAAAGTCATAGTGCATGCGAGCTGGGGGGCAAATGTTGATATGGCGAACTAACACTATCGACATGCGAGCAATTGCTCGCTTGCGAAGGGACTATTTAGCTACGCAGCTCGCCTAAGAGAGCTAACCCCTGTCATTACCCGAGCTCGCCCCGAGCTCGCCCCATGCACCATGCAGGCCTCGCCGAGCCCCATCATCATACAGCATCCGTAAGCCATGCAAGGCATTGGAGCTCGCCCCGTATCTCGCCCGAGCCACTGAAGTTCATCTCTGAGCTCGCCCATGAGCTCATCTGTTAGCCATTAGGACCCCGATGGCGTGCTCTTTTTCCCTCCGTCCGGTTTGTCCACAAGGGTGGTTTACGGCGAGGTTTTTAATGAGGCCCATCTAGTCTAAGGCATAGTAGTAGGACGAGGCACAACATAGGTAGCATTGTAAGGGACCAGGACGAGGGTTATGGACCCTCGTCAACACCGGAAGCCACATAGGCTCGTAAGGTGCCGTCTCACACTCACACACCTATAAATAAGACCTCTCTTGTACTATTCACACATTTTCTCACAATTCTGAAAATTAATATAACCCCTACTGCAATATTTCTCTCTCTAGACCCTCTACTCTCCCTCCTCATATTACATCCAAGAACACAAATTCTTGGATTATTGTTTGATAGGATTAATATGTTGTAAAGCCACATAAACAAACATCGATTAACAAATTCTATCAACAAATTATTTTTTAGGTATTATAAATTATTCTTTGGGTTTATTTATTTATCATTTATAAATTGTTAATTGAGTATTATAAATATTTCTTTGGATATTATAAATTGTTCTTTGAATATTATACATTATTCTTTAGATATTATAAAACAAAAATCTATAAATTGTGATTGAAGGAGTATATCTTCAGGAAATAATCTACCATACTTAATAATCATAAAGGGGCAAGTTTACTGGGTAAACTAATAACCACCCATTATATAAGGGCTCATTTGGTTCGTAAGCAAAAAATATATATCCGTAAAAAATATGCATGTTTTTTACGGATAGATACTTTTATCTTACGAACCAAATGAGCCATAAGTGAACTAATTCAAATTTGCTGTAAACTGTTGTTTGTGCATAAGGATTATATGTGGCAATTCCTAATCTTTGAGGTATAAAAAAAATGGTGGAAGAAGAATGGATTTGACCATAATGGGTTCTCAAAATAAAAGGATAATTAGGTACAATTAATAATATATTTGACTATTTCAAAATCATAAATAGTTTTCATAATTATCAAATTCATCATTTATCTAAGGATTTCCGATGAGCACTAGGTTGAGGTTGGCGAAATTAGTGGGATGAAAATGTGACTGGAATGTGCGAAATGTGATGGGAAGAAGTCAAAATTAATTTTTAAATTAAAGTGCATGATATGCACCCAAGTGCACACAAGAACTACTCTATAATATTTTACAACATTCTCTCTTGAGCATTACAATTTGATTTTCATATCTCATTCAGCATTGATTTATAACTTGGAAGAACACATTAGGTAAACAAGAAAATAATACAATTATTGATCATCGAGATCCAATCTTCAGAATTATTTTGAAGTTGATACTCCCCTAAATATAGTAATCTTCCAAGTCCACGTGTCTCAATCTGATGAATATATATTTTTAAAATTCTTATTCACGTTCAAAAGTCAACATAACCATTTGAATTGGAGCTAGCCGGCTGTAAAAAATTTCATCCCCACACGGCTACACCTCTAAACATGCTATTGCTATCCTTCAATCCATTTTACATATTTTTATTAAGGGAGTGTTTGTTTTTCTCTCCATACCTTAGAACGAGAGTTTATCTTTATTGTGATTACATCATTAGTGTTGGAAATCAGATCCCCACCATTTGAAACTTCCTCCATTTCCTCAATTTCATTTCATTCCCACCCTTCATTTCAATCTATGATAAAAAAATGACAATATCATATATCAATTATTTATTTTTAATTCATATTCTTTTCAAATTAAAAATTTCACATTTATCTCTTTAATCTTCTTTGACTGAGTAAAAAACCATTAAATGACCACATCATATATCAATTAATTATTTTTAATTCACATTCTTTTTAAATTAAAAACTTCACATTTATCTCTTTAATCTCCTTTGACTCAGTAAAAAACCATGATTTTATTCCATGATTTTAGGTATTTAATATTTACAGTAAATATATGAAACATAGAAATCATTTAAAATCTATTCATTTTTTCTGGGTTTAACTTTTAGTATTTTACAGCAGCTTCTCCATTCACAATATTCATAGTTTGCTGTAATTTGCTCCTGTAATATTCATAGTTTGTTGTGATGCAAATGTGAAATAAACCCACCAATTATGTAATAAGGCTACACCTCATAATTAATCCAATTCAAAAACACCACAATTACATTTTGAAATTGAAAAATACACCATAACAAAAACGATCACCAATAAAAAGACATGGCAAAACCTCACCATTTTTTACCTTAGATTGAAATGGAGGGTGGAGATGAAAGGAAATTGAGGAAATAGAGGAAGTTTTAAATTGAGGGGGATCGACTCCATTAGTGTTGTGTTTCAATTATAAAAAAAATTGACAAAAATATAAAGTTGTTGATTGTGCCATAAAAAATTAATTGAAGATGATGACTATAAGATGGGAGGATGGGAGGAGTATAATGATTACCTTATTTAAAGATAATTATATATATTTTTTCTGCACTAACTACTATAATTTCTATATATTTACTCTCATTTTTATAACAAGCGCCTTTAATAAAAATTTATACAAATCATGTATGGATCACAATTAGACCTAAAAGTAGAAAAGTAGTGCAACAACTCATTATCTGTTTTTCTATTAAAAAAAAAAAAGAATCAAAACATATTTTAAAATATTTAAAACAAATCAACTACAAACATTAAAAAATGAATATAAACCAAATTAACAAACATGCACTTACATAAGATGGTGTCATTCATCTATCTCTTGGAAACACGTTTTTTTATTTAATTCAAAACCTGACTTTACACAAATAAACAATGTTCATTTGCAAATGCTCAAGACACTTATGTTTATTACGAATAAACTGATACAAGAAAGAAATGAATACATAAAATATATATATATATATATTCTCAATCTCCACTAATTTTAAATACAACACCAACAATAAGGAATAAAAGAGATAATAATCTTAAAATTCCTTTTTTATATTTAACTGAATAATAATAAAAATAATAAATGAAACAACTAGTTTAAGAAAATAATCTAATTAAATTAAAATAATTAAATATTATCGTCCTAAATAATATAATTACCCAATCTTCATAAAATCAATTCAAATCACGATAGTAATCTCCTCTTCATCACAAACTATTCCTCCAATAAATTGTGATGATTGACCCAGGAAAATGAATAAATAAACAAGTCTTGTTTCTTTCTAAGATTTTCTAATGTATACTCCCTCCGTCTCAAAATTATTTTCACACTTCCCTTTTTCGTCCGTCCCACAATTATTTTCACACCCTATAAATGAAAATTATTACTTTAACTTTATCCTCGTAATCCAACTAATTTTATTATTTTAATAATATAATTTTACACAACACTCTATTTTTCTTAAAAATTGTGTCATCTCAAAGGTGAAAACACCTTTGGGACGGAGGGTGTATTACACATGCTAATTAAAGTTGATGGCAACAACAATTTCAGTCCATATTGATGGAAACATATCAAAACAATGTGGCTACCGGGCTCCTCACTTGAGTGAGTGACCTGAGTTCGATTCCCTTTGGAAACGAATAGGAGGGAGATATAAGGTGGACTTGGAGATATGAGTGTATGGAGACTTGATGTACTAACTACTAACCACTAACATTTACCGATAAAAAAAAAACAATGGATTTGGGGTATATTAAAATTCTGTTTTCAATTTTGTTTTTCACAATCACAAGCGTTTTCTTTTAAAGTTGTTATCACCCAACTTTTAAATTAAAAAAGCGCTTATAGCCTTTCAATTGAGACTGCAAATTTACACACCAAGTAATATTGAACTTGTTAGTTATGACTTATGACTTATGAGTGATGGTAATTACAATGTCAAATCAATATAAATGCAACAACAAATATTCTTTACATCAATTTCATTGTGCTAACAAAATATTATTAATTGTTATTTTTATATAATATTATATCAAATTACTCCCTCCATATGTAGGAAAGTGAACCCTATGGAATGTCACTTTTTTTTAAAAATGTGTTTCATATATAAAATAAAGGTAATAGATAAATATATGAATATGTTTGTGAGTTTGCACGCAAATTAATGTACCTTTTTTGTGTAAAATTGTGTAACGTTCAAATAAGAAAAATGTAAAAATTCATGTGGGACAGAGAAAATACTACTCCCTCAGTTCCATATGTGTTTTCATCTTTGAGAGCACAATCTTTAAGAAATGTAGAATAACGTGTAAAACTATATTATTAAAATAATAAAATTAATTGGATTGAATGTAAAAACAATGACATTTTGTGTAAATATTTAAATATTGTGAGGATAAAGTTAAAATAATAATTTTTATTTATAGGATATGAAAATAACTATGAGACTAATAGAAAAAAAATAAAGATAATTATGAAATGGAGGGGGAATTTTTTTAATAAAACAACTAATACAATTAAAAAAACACGAAGATACAAGTTTCATAGTACATATCCAAGTGTACAAAATATTTTTCTAATATTTGGTGAGTGCACCATTATACATCTCGCTGATAAAACATAACAGAAATATTTGAATATTATAAGAGTAAGTCTCTTGTGCACCAGTTATACCGTGCAATTCAAGTGCATTTTTAAATAATTACACTATTTATTACTGAAAATTATACTATTAAAGATATATTTTTCAATAATAATATGTGTAATTTTTCAATAGTATTTTGTACTCCCTCCGTCCCAGAGTTGTTTTCACCTTTGGGATGGCACAACTTTTAAGAAAAGTAGAGTGTTGTGTAAAGTTATATTATTAAAATAATGAGATTAGTTGGATTGTGAGGATAAAGTTAAAGTAATAGTTTCCATTTATAGGGTGTGAAAACAATTGTGGGACGGACTAAAAAGGAAAGTATGAAAATAATTATGGGACGAAGGGAGTATAATTTTTTAAAAATAAACTTAAATTGCATAGTGTAACTGATGCATATAAGACTAAGCTATATTATAAACATTTAATGTGGATAGACAACAAATACTGCACTACATACATCTCAGCAATACCCGTAACACACATTAATAAATAAACCTCTTGTACGATTCATACGTTCAGTAAAAGTGACTAAAAAGAGTATTACCTCTGTCTTCCAAAAGTTTGCGGTATTTTTAGGGACACAATTTTTAAAAAAAAGTATATTGAATAGAATGTGTATGGTAAAGATTGTGAGGTAAAATTTTAAAGGTGAAAATTTAAAATAATATTTCTATTTATGAATTGTGCAAACTTTTGTGGGACAAACTAAAAAGGAAAATACAAATTTTTGTGGGAAGGAAGTAGTATTTAATTAAATTTATTTTAAATATTTGAAAATTATTTTAAAAATTTATAAAATATTATTTTTAAATAACTTATAAATTATTAAAATATTTGACTAATATAATTTATAAAACTTTTTAATTATTTATTATAATTTTAATAAAAATAAAAATATTTATAAAACTTTTTAATTATTTATTATAATTTTAATAAAATAAAAATATTTTATTATTTTTTATGTTAAGATAGAAAATATGAAGTGATGGTGAAATTAGAAATGAAACGGTAGATGAGGGTAAAGGTATTAAAAAAATAAATTAGAAAATCTAACTTATTTTTTTAATAATTATAAAATTAAAGAGTTTATTTTAAAATTTTATAAGCTGTTAGATATTTTCTCTATACATCAAATTATTTCTCACATTCCTTTTTTTGTTTGTCCACAAATTTTTTTTTATATTTCCTTAATTTGCAAGTTTTCCTTATTTAGATGTTCCACATAAATTTACACAATACTAAAAAAAATACTTAATTTACATGTACACTCACAAACTCATATACATATTTACTCATATACCACTATTTTATATATAAAACACATTTTTCATTTTTTTTTCTTTTTTTTATCGGTAAATGTTAGTGGTTAGTAGTTAGAAGTTAGTTTACCAAGTCTTCATACACTCATACATCTCCAAGCCAACCTTATATCTCCCTCCTATTCGTTCCCAAAGGGAATCGAACCCGGGTCACTCACTCAAGTAAGAAGCCCGGTGGCCAGGTGAGTTAGCTCACCTGGTTATAAAACACATTTTTCTTAAAAAATGTAAAGAACACTACTTTTAATTAAATCTCGTGTTAACTATGAATTGACGAAGAGAGTATTTTACTTTATCAAACACACTAACATATCTTATAAGCTGTTTATATAAGCTCTTAAACAGCTTATAAGGGCAGCGAAACACCCCCTTATATCATTAAAAATTACATTCGAATTTCATTTTAGATCTGGTACATACAAGACTTGTGTAAACCATAATATAGCAAAAAATCCAATTAGGAATTTAGGATGGCATATATAAATAGAGCAAAGGTGTCACTAAAATCACGAAGTTAACATTACACGCAAGGGATGGTTATTATTAATTTACTAAAACACATCGGGGTGAAAATGCCCTGAAATCGAGTTGCTTTGTTGCGCCTGCTTCAGATGCATAGCAAGTGCATAGTTATTCACCTGATAACATGAAAGAACCAAAATCATACATTAAGACGCGTACAGTTTTAACAAAGGGATGTAAATCCCAGGCATCGAGCAAATACGAAACATTATTTTCTTGAGTTAACAAAAGAGTTCACATTTTTCAGTGAAAAAAGCTGATACTGACTATTGTGAGTTGCAAATTGCATCCGGTGCACAGAAGTATATGGACCTATATTCTTGTGTTATAACAGTGTACCCGACAAACAAAAATGTGCTGAGAGCAAGTACTTAAAGCTTGTGAGTCTTACCTCGAGAGTTCGCACTTGCTCCTGGTATTGTGATACCAGTTGTTTCAGCTTATGCATCTCCTGCCCCATTTCCTCAAACTCCTTTTGTCGTTCATGCTGGATAGAAACTGCCCGTTTCAGAATAGAGTTCTCCTGAATCAGAGCTTCTAGCTGCTGCTTTAGCATAATATTGTCCTACACAAAATGGAAGACATCTAAATTTTAGAAAAGATGATGGGTTTTTATCCTTAATAAAATATCCACCATGATATAGGTTGAGAATAAAAGTGTATGAAACAGGTTTATATCCTTAATAGAATATCCACCATGATACCAGTTGAGAGTAAAAGTGTGTGAAACAGGTTTATATCTGCAGAAGCTCGAGACACAGTGAGTTTTATGAACTAAAGCTGGCATCCTAAACTATCAAAACTTATGTTTCGGTAGGTCCCTGAACTATTTGTTTTAAAAAGCCATTTAACTGTTGATAGTTTATTGCATGAATTGCCTCGAGACAATTGACAATTTTTCGACAGAAAATTTTCATCAATATTCGTCTCGAGAGAGCTCATGACAAAAAAAAAAAAACTCAAGTTTCTTTTTAAACAAAGAATAGTTATCAAAACAAAAGTTGATAGTATTGGGACATTTTGATGCATTATCCCAATTTTATAGAAGCACCATAAATATCATTAGATTTAAGATCATATTTTTTTTAAAAAAATAAAAAAGAGGAATGCACAAAACCAGATAAACCTGAATGCAACTACAACGATCAGATAATAGTTAAATAATGAGATTAAGGCCGATAAATCAAATAGGAGGATGCTGTAAAGAAGGAAGGTAGGCAGTAGCATAAAGCAACATACCTTGTGGAAACTTTGTGCAGCCTCTGAAGTTGCATTAGCACAAATGGACTTTTCTAATGCCTCGAGCGCATGTGATACACGAGCCTTGGCATCCTCGATGTTTGAAGCCTTATACACTTCACTTAACAAAAGCTCCACCCACTCTGCACCACTGGTAGGAATATTACTTCCACTAGGTGGGTCCTCCCTTGAGGCAGTGCCGTCATTATTTGCAACCGGAGCTGCATCTTGAAATGAAGCATAAACATGTCAAGCAAATGCAACAGTATTAATATGAGTAGCAGCCCAAGAAGCTGCAAATAAGAAAACATCAGAGTTTCTACAAAACCATACCATAGTTTGATGAACCAACTTAAAGAAATTTTTAGTTAGTAAAGTACAAAAGAGAGTCTATCACAAAATAAAACTGTAGAAGTATGCAGACAATTCATCTTCCAAATGCAGGGAGTTAATGAAGCACTAGCAGACTCAAATGACCTTAAAAAGAGAGAATTAGTAAATAAATAGACATGGAAAAATAAATTTTTCTTTCAACCCATATTACTTCCCACATTTATTTGCCTTCTCCATTCTGCTTTTCACTCCAGATATTAAAAAAGAATATAATTGCTACTAAAATCTATTGTATCCATCCACCCCCTTACCCTCTCAAAACTAGTCATAATAAAATTATCAAGATAAGAAAATAGGAGCAAAGCTCAGGTAAGAAGAGTAGGTTAGATTAAGATCCAATGCTTCCTTTTTCACATAAAGCCTACCAAGAAAGAGACGAAGTGAATACTTACGCAGTTTTTACTCTATTAAATATTTGGCTATCACGTATCCACCTTAAATGGCCACAAGGGTTAACGAAGTGGTGTTTGTGATTTTTCATTTAAGGTGATAGCTATTATAGTAGCTCTGCACATTTACCATTCAGATCTATGCTTAATGCGCTGCGTACAGCTATTTACAGGGTGCAGATTGTGGCGGAACTAGTGTGCACTGGAGAATTCCACAAAGCAAAAAGAACCTAATGCCATTAAAAATGCCACATTGACAAAGATGACACAGTTCAATTTTAATTGGGCAGTCAAATTATTTTCAAGAAAAACATATTTTCAGCAGTCACTCTTATAGATACTTTATCTCTAATATCTCTATACTATTTATATATTTAACGTATCCAATGATTATGTACATACTACAGAGAGATGAGATCTAGATCTATATATGTTGCTCATTACGAATGTCACATCGACAAAAAAGAGGGCAATCAAGGCTTTGGCAGAATAGCTAGTCTCCAAGAGAAAATTATTGTTTCAGAAAATTATCAACTAAGTATGGACACAGAATAAAGGTTCTAAACGCGAAGCAAAAGAAAGATGAACACCTTGAGCTGAAAATTGTGTATCAGTTTCCTGGGATGCATCAGATACACTATCTGCAGCACTCAATCTAAGCTCAGTTAGTCTTCTAATTGCAAAATCCAAATCATGAGCAGATTCTTCAAGGGCATTCTCCAGAAACTACACAAACAAAGCATTTGCAATCAATAAAGTATTTTAGTAAACTAACCAAGAGAAGAATTGTACAACTAGTCTATGTAAGTACCCAATCAAGATAAAAAGCACATGAAGAAAACAAAAGCGAATTCACAGAGAAAAAAGGACTAGTTATTACCATACGGTCCATATCTAATGTATAATAGAGATATCGAATTCAGAAATTCAAGAGAACATAAAAATTTTGGTGATCAAAAACCCTCATCTGGCGATATAATCATAGTCATAGCTACGGACTAGATTAGGTGAGCGTTAGGAGATCCCCATAGAAAATCGTGTATCCAGCACAGAATGACAAAATCAAACCCAAAAAGTTTTCTATAAAGTCATTAAAATCCCAAAAAATCTCCTTTTTGTCAAAAAAATAACTAAGAGTTTGGGCTCGGACCCCAACACTCAAATTGCTTATCATAATTTATATTTTCCTTCAGTTCATTCTATCCATTCCTCATGTTTGTATTATTGACCAACCGAAAAACATTAGTATGCATGTCATAGGTTTCCTGCAGCATTCCTCAAATCAAAATAAATCCACAATGATCGTCTCAGTGGCTGGTCAATGTGCATAAGACAATTCCAAGTAAAACTTAATATAATAATGATGATGATGATGATAATAAGAACAATATAATGACAATAATAATAATAATTCCATCATAATTCCTCGCATTTGTATTCAATTAGCCGGTTCGCGCATGTAGCAGGACGTAATGTCTGTTATTAGTATTTGGCAGATTAAATAAACTAATCACCATATGCACTCTCCATCCCCAACAAATAACCCTTACAATGTTGGCAGATACGTTAATAAATTTAAACATTCTTGTTTACACTAGCTCCAGAAAGCACTCTTGAGAATATGGTGTCAGATACTCAGATCATTACTTCATTTGTGAAAGATATTTCTGTGAGATTTCATTTCAGAAATAGACCATTATCTCAAAAAAAAAAAAACTCCTATAATAGGAATAAGGAAAAAATAAACCCAGACCAATAGGAGTGTTACTCTTAAACCATATTCTAGAAACTAAAATAGAGCATATTTGTTGGACCTCAAACATGTAGAAGTCTGAGAGTTGTGACGCGTTTTCAACAACAAGATTATGACAATCTCTGCAGCTTTAACTTCAGTAGAAGTATATCATTACCTTTAGTAACAGCCTGCTGATGGTTTTCATAAATTTATCATCAATTAACCATCAGCTTTCCAAGAGAATTTAATCTTAATTGCATTTTACTTGAGATGACATAACACCAGCTAATAGATGCAAAAATCTGTTTCATTTCTCAAACATATGCTAATCAGACCCTATTTGTTAAGAGATGACATATATGCATAAAAACAAACTTTTAACTGTCAGTAAGAGCTCCATCTATAATTACAGGAAATTTTATTCAACTAGACAAATTCTTTCAGATCAACGCCTACTTTTTCGTCTCATCTCACCAAAATCGACCAGACATTTACAAATTAGAGCGGCAGAGGATCTAAATCCAAACATATCTTCCTGCTACGAATCAGGAAAACTGAAAAGATATTTTTCTAAAAGAAAAGAACCTGTTTCTCCATATCAGGAAACAGAGCGACGAGATGATCAAGTGGCGAGGACGAATTGGAGATCCAGGCGGCGGCGGCAGCCCTCGGCGGAGAAAAGGCTCTCACCGGAGATGAAGACCAGCGGATTCTCTTGGACACTGGCGGCGACGACGGCGATTCCTCGAAAATATTCGATCTCTTACCGCACACTACCGCAGACATGTTTCACCCAGAGAAATTCCTTCTCCCTCTACTATGTCTCCAATCCCCCCACCACCACTTTTCTCATGCAGAATCAAGCAATTAATATCAAACCCAAAAGGAATTTAAAAAGGTTTAATTCTGCAAAAATTTACCAAAATCGATCCGATTTCACATCCAACCCCACCAAAAAGTTGAACAAATTATCAAGCTTTTTTGGAAAAAAAATGACAATTTTAGGTAAGCACAGCGGAGAGATTTATAAATTAGGGTTCATTCTTTCTGCATCCATCAATTGTATACAGATCCATGTGATATAATAATAAATTAATTAAATTTTCTTTCTTGCAAACGGTTTTGCCTGATTATCCATTTGTATCACCGTTACGGGATTTAACGATGACGATGCATAAGAAAAACACGTGGTGGAAATTTGTCAAGCTTGATAAGAATTCTTTTTCATTTTACTAACATATTTTTTTGAGGCAAACTCATCTAAATTATTCTAGAGGTAAAATATACCATGTTAAATTTGTAAATTGTTAATTGGATCGGGTCAAATTTGAATTTTTTTTTTAATATTTTTTGCAGTTTAATTCTTTTTTTTTTCTCTTATTTATGTTATAATTTGAGTAAATGCATGTTATTATTAAATAAAATGTGTATTACAATTAAATTAAATATATCTTTTACATATATTCATCTATTTTTGTAGAAATAATATTTTTTCATACAATCTAAATAGAAAAATTGTGTGTTACTATAGAAAAAATATTATTTTTCATAAACATTTATGAAAAAATAAATATTTATGAAAAACAATATTTTTTTCTATACTAACACACATTTTGCACTTGTATTATGTGAAAATTTATTTATTATATAAAAATAAAGTCATATATATAAAAGGAACAACATTTCAAAATATTGTTACACACATTTGTTTCGAAGTTTGTGTTACAATATAAGCAAATGCCTGTTACTGTAAGAGAAAATGTAATTTTATAAGAATAAATATTTATTTTTTAATTTAATCATCCTTTTAAAGTTAGTTATATTGATTCATATATTAACACATTTTTTTTACTATTTTATATGTGTTATTATGTAAAAAAAAATATTTCTATATAAATAAATAAACATTTATGAAAAGTCAATATTTTTTCTTATAATAACACACATTTTGCTCTTATATTATATTAAAAACTATTTATTCTATAAAAACAAATGAATATATGCAAAACAATAACATTTTATAAGATTGTAACACACATTTGCTCTAATAGTGACACATATTTGCTCCATAGTTTGTGTTACTATATTGGCAAATATGTGTTACTATATGATAAAATATATTTTTCTTAAAAATAAATATGTTTTTTTTATTTAATCATCATCCATTAAAAGCTAGATATATTGATTCACGTGGTAACACACTTTTACTATTTTATATGTGTTATTATAAGATTAAATAATTATTTTTATATAAATAAATATATATTTATGAAAAAATAATACTTTTTCTTATAATAACACACATTTTACTCTTACATTGTATGAAAAAAAGTTACTTCAACAAAAACAAGTGATATATATGTTAAAAAAAAATAACATTTAATCTGATTGTAACACACATTTTGCTAATAGTAATACACATTTGCCAAAATTATAACATAACTGGGAGCGAAATTCTGAAGTTCCACGTTGCGCGATTTTTTGAGAAAAATGCTCAAATTCAACTCAACCCGATCAAGGATCCGCGAATTTTTATATGTATGATATGTTTTACACCGAAACGTTATATAAGTTTTTGTTCATTTTCTTTTAATAATTAAAAGAAGTAAAATATATTATTATTTGGACAAATGTTGTTTGATGATTAAGGGAGATAAAGATTGTATTATTATTTATATGGTAAAGTTTTAGAATGGTTAGGTTGGTATACTATAATGAGAAATAAATTAAGAAGATAAATGCGATCGAAATTGAGTTAAGAAGAGTTTTTTTTCCGCATTCGATAATGTTTATAGAAATTGTGTATTGTCTCCAAAGTTAAAATAAATTTACACTTTTACATCAATAATACCACTAAAATAAGAGTTTCGGCTAATGAAAATAGAGTAAAGAAAAGCGATGATAAGAAAACGGAAAGAGATAATTTTCGAAGGCTGAATTTTTTTTCATATTTTCAAAATAAGGATGAAAACACCTATTTAGAGGCACTCCTCATTTTGGGTGGTTGAGGATTACGTCACGATTTTAGTGGGCTGAAGAATCAATTTTTGGGCTCACTCTGAATGGGCCAACAAGGCCAAATTAATTCACCAAAATAATTGGACCGTAATTAATTTATCAAAGGCCACGGTTATATGCACCCACATTTGTCTGCAGTACACACTTCACAATTTATTTATTGTTCATAAATTTTTTTTTTTGTGCACCCACCTTCTCTATCTTGGATCTTTCCTTCCTCTTTTCTTCTCACGTTCTTATTATTTTCTTCTCTTTTTTTTTTCACCTTCACTACATAACTCCTATATTGTCCCATTAAGACCGGTAATTTTTTGCATCACGCCTACTCTCCACTAAATTTTATCTTAAACTTCAAGGACCGCTCATCACTACAATAACTTTTTTTCCCTCAATCTTCATTCGTCATCTTCATCTCCTCTCTCAACCTGTATTTCTACATTCAAGTACATGATTTTTTTTTTTCGATTATGATTTTCCGAAATAAAGTACAATTTTCTAACTTTTTTAACAAAATTTTTGTTCATTTAATTTTTCGAATTACACCTTCTTTTTTATTTATTTTTTCAAAAAAAAATTCAAAATATAATCGAAAAATATATATTTGGATTGTTCGAAAAAATATATTAATTAATTAATTTTTATTTATTTTGTGCTTTTCATTTCACATTTTTCTTTATTTTTTTGGGGAAATTTTTCAAAATTCACACAAAAACTACTTGATTTTTTTAATTTTTCATTTATATGGATTTTTTTTTTTCGTTTTTAAAAAAATAATCATTATTTAATATATTGATATTTTACAAGAAAAAATATAGTTATTCTTTTGAGAGTTGTTCCGATAATTAAGGTGGATATACAGATTTAGGAAAAAAAGTCAAAAGAATATTTATCATATATTATATTATATTTTTTAATTAATAAAATTATGAAGTGTGTGTAATTTTAACAAATGTGGGTGCATATAACCTGGGCCTTTATCAAAATAGTTGGGTCGAAAATGGTATAATTTATGATTTTGGTCTCCAAAAAAATAGATGGGCCACCAAAGCCCAATTGCCAAGAGACATGAACCTGAGCTCGGTGCCGAACAGTCAGCGGCGAAATGTGCATATGCGTGTGGTGCATGGGTGAGGATCTCAAAACAATTTATTTGAAGAACATGATCTTGTTCGTACTTATATCCGACGAAAGTTCCTTGTAAGTTTTCAATGTGGGACAAGTAAAGGTAATCTTGTTTGTTCCCTTTTCCACCCATTGAAATCACTCTCTCTAAAGGTTGCAACTTGTCATTTTGGCGTACTAGTTTTTCACTCATCGAAATTCAATTTTGAAATTTCAAATATATCACGATCATTTACTTCATGAGTAAAACATCCTACCACGTTTAATTTTCAAAAATTTAACGTTAGTTATCCAATATTTTGGTCAAACATAGGTATTTGAAACACTCCAAACCAAATTTCTAACATTCCCCCATGAGTGAGAATTGCGTCTAAACAGATGCCGATTTAATTGCTTAGCTCAATAGAGGCTTCAATGCATTTGAAAAGTAGCTTGTGGCATTGGACTTTTCATAATCAGACACTATCGAGTATATCTGGCGGTTTAGTAGACATAATATCTTGAACTAATCCTCTATCGCATATACCTAATCAATAATGCACACACAAAGCAACCCCAATTTTGGTTCACTTTCACGTTTTTGTCCATTTTGATCATGTATTCCCTTTGTTTTCATAAATATTTGTCGACGTGGCCGTCACTTCTTGTTTATGAATGTGATTTCCTATCGAGTATCCCATCATATACGATCTCTTCGTAGACCTTATGGATCGTTAAAAATCTAAAGACTTAACCTTCACCACATCTTATGGGTTTTCAACACTTGACATATTGCTATAAAAAATGGTCATTATTTTCAAGTGTTTTACTTGTGAATTTTAGACTCATTCATTCTATCAACTTATTCATTTGATCTCGGTATGCTCTTTGTGAGCGAATCTGTTATGTTATCTTTTGATCGTACATAGTCAATAATTATTACTCCAGTTGAGATCAAATATCTAAATGTTATGTCGACAACGTATATGTCTCGACCTTCCATCATACATATTGTTCGAAGTTCTACCAATAGTAGCTTAACAGTCACAGAGTATTATCATTGAAAGTATTGGTTTGTTCCAACAAAAAATATCTTCCATGAAATTACGCAGTCACTCAGCTTCTTCACCTGCTAGGTCTAAACCGATGAATTCTGACTCCATTATGGAACAGACAATACACATTTATCTTGTGAATTTTTATGACACCACTACTCCTCCAATAGTGAATCTTGTAGATACTATTACTCAATCATACAAAACTGCCAAGACCAAATAATGCAAACAATGAGACATTTTAGTATACACTATGTGCATATTATGCACTTGGATTTGAAATACAACTTTGAAAAAAAAAATTCCTAAGGATAATAATAATCAATAATATCCTAAAATTAGTCATTAATACAGTAATATCCTAGTTGCAAAGGAATATATAATTTGATGTATTACTGCATATTTTAGAAAAAGTAAAATTAAACTTAAAATCTAAGTACACATTATGCACATTGTGTATGTATTTACCTACAATCAAGTGAATCGCCAAAAGTTCGTTCACCAACACGGAGCCGAGAATCATATCTAAAAGTACAAATATTATTCAAAATTTATCATATCATATTTCACCACTGCAAAAAAATAAAAAATAAATCTGCTAATCTAGGAATTCAAATTCTCCTTTCTCATTCAAGCAAAAACCCAAGGAAAGTGTCACTATCTATTAAAAAATTGTAATCATAACTAAACTCATCATTGTTGAATTCGGTGAATCACGTGATCACATATACATGAAGTGCCAACTTGTCAATAAATGAAACGGAAGAGATCAATTCGTTGGTATCTACGTGTTTCTCCGTACTCTATATATCAGATATACAAAATTGCATGTATATGCAAGTCCATGAATCAATATCTTCATAAAATTTGGATGTCCCACACAAATTTGCACACTTCTGAAGAAGGTAACATTGATTTACGTCCACACTCACAAATCTATACGTATATTTAGCCATATGCAACTATTTTATATATAAAACATATTTTTTCCTTAAAAAATGTGTCGTCTCGTAGGGTGTAAATTCCTACAAGACGGAGTGAGTGGCATTTTATATAAATATGTAAATATTATAAGGGCGAAATTATAAAATGATTTCCTTTTGTGAGTCTGTAAGTTCTTAAAGAATATCCAAAAAAAAGTCTACAAATTTCTCTGAGGGAGTAGTAATGATTGAACGCATCATATAAATTATTGGTAGATGTTAGTGGTGCAAAATGTTATTGCAGACCTACGAATGAACTAAAATGTGTTTCACAGATTATGTTTGTTGCTAAGATTCATTAGAAAATGGATAAATTCCTTTTTTCTTTTTTCTCATTTTGGAGGGGCATTTTTTAAACCCTTTTTCAAAAGTTTAATCTTATATACACCAATTGTACCGTGCAATTCAAGTGCATTTTTAAAAATTTACACCATTCATTATTGAAAAGTCACATGTGTATTACTGAAAAATAAATTTTTAAAAAAATATTTTTCAATAGTAAACATGTGTAACTTTTCATTAATATTTTGTACAACTTTTTAAAAATGCACTTGACTTGCACGATGCACTTGGTGCACAAGAGACTTACTCCTTTAAAAAAAAATCTTTTTTGCCCAATTTAGATATAAAAAGACCACACTCTTACTACTTCAATTTTTATTCAGGCTGGCAAATGGTTGACAATGAGTTGACAAACTATTCAACAGATAAAATATGTTTGGTTATGGGTGTAAGAAATTAGAATTTACTATTAGTTGTGTTTGGTTATGAGTGTAATAGACAATTTTGTGCATTTTCACTTCTTTCTTAGTTGTCAGATACAAGATTCGTTAGAACTCGCAGACATGCTCTTGTCCATATTAGTACACCATGAGAAGAATAGAATAGTAAAATTTGACTTTGAGAGTTCTGATCTAACAATCTCAATACGTTCATCTGGTTTCGAAAGCAAATTTGAATTTGCACTCTAGTTTCTATCCCCACCCCACATGAATGCACCAACACAGGGTGAAAGTGGTTTAAGGTATACATTTAATTTTTATTTATTATAATGTTTATCATATAATTTGATTCTTGTGGTAATAATCTATGGTTTATCGATCATTAGGAAAGTCTAAGTGGAACCTACCTAAGTATCAAGGTCCCTATTGCTTATAAAGGCAAGAATAGTTGTCTTAGATGCATGTGATCAATAATTAAGATTTATTAGTTTAACAAGATTTGGTGTATAAGGAGCATGGTTTGAACATACCAGTTGGTAATTCATTTATTCAATTGTTAAAATAAATAGTAGCTATATACTCACAAAATTCACAAAATTAATTTTAATGTATTAACTGTTGGAAATATTGGTTTTGACCATATTTCAAATAAATATTAAGTGACAATTTATTTATCCATTTTGCGTAAATGGATTTGGTTGATATATTTCTCAAAACCAAATTGGTGTGAATGAGAAATTAATGTCATTTAATAAGTGGATAAATACATTAATGAATGTATTTATTGTGGTAATAGTGAAGTGTTGTGTCTCTTTGAATTAAAGAGATAACGTTTGGTGAATAGTATTTTCTAAAGGTTGCAACCTTTTGGAAAAATGACTTGGTGAAGAGTCACGTCTATTACCCGCAACTCTTGAAAATTTATAAATAGATCTCCCCCATATTGACTTTAATACACTTGAGAATACTTGAATACACTTCAGAATTGATTGAGTTAGTTCAATGATTATCTAGTGCATGCATTCTAGAAAAAAGTAGTGTTGCATTACAGTTGAGTCCGAAAGTTCCGGATACTCATTTGCGATTCGCCGATAGCTTTCGCTACGTAGTGCAACGGGCGGAAGGCTCCAAAGTCGTTGTATCTTAGGGACGGTTGCCATGATTCGTATTGCACCTGTGTACTGGCAATAACGTCTTACGAAAAGCGAGTCTAACTCGTGCCTCGACTTTACCGTGTCAATTGCATAAGTCATCTTCGTCTACACACACTATTTATTGTTGTATTTTCCAACAATCGAAGACGTTATTTGTGTGTTTTCTAGGATTGCCATAATTGATGATGCAACTATATTTATTATCCCATTGGATCGATTTGTCAGGGAAGTTTAATTCAATTTTATTTTTATCATTAATTAAATTGAATCTTAGAACTAACCTCTGGAAAAATAATCTTCAGGGATTATTATATTTGTGACTATTTGAGTGCTAGCTCAAACAACGTTACAAAAGCTTTTTCAGTTTGAGATGGGCTGGATCTTAGTGAAATGTCAATTCTCAAACATATCACTCAGACATTTCACCAAATAGGTTATGAATGGAGGAATAGATCCTTGGATTGGAAAGATTTTTGACTTGGGAGATGCGACGATTCGAAAAAACTCATTGAGGATTTTCTACAAACACCTGGTGTGCAGACTAAAAGTTAATTTATGTTCTGCAATTAGGAAACAGAGAATCCAGAAACTCCCTTTAAACTTAGGGTGGCAATTTATGTTCGGAATCGGTGCAATCCCCTCCGTATTCATCGCCCTCAGTGTCCTTGCCAAGCCTGAGTCCCCACAATGGCTCGTTATGCAGGGCCGACTCGGCGACGGAGTGTGGTGGGATCTCCTCTTTCATCTGATTCCGACCGTGTGCCATTGTCTATCGGACACCACGGCATCGAATCTGTGATGGAGGGGACGGTTCAAGAAGGGCCATTGTGAGCCTTCTTCCTCATCACCGAATGAACACGATGTTCGGGCGATTGGTTAAAAAATCAGAGGCGGCAACATAATTTGATTCGATTGTGTGCTTTGTTTCAATTAGAACTGAAAAGGCAGAAGCCCTTTCGTACTATCTGGAATGGACGTGACAAATCAAATGATGATATCTGGTACGGCGCTGATAAAAAAAATGCCTCTGCAAGGAGTAACCGGCGGCCGAGTGACGGCCAATACCGGGCGGACTGAGCCGCTGCAGATGGCGGCGCGGGCCCTCGCTGTTCGTAAGTGATTCTGGTGGCATCAGCACCGCTGGAATACATCAGTTCCAGATCCGGCGAGTATAACAACGTGAAATTAGAGGCAGGCCTTGATCGGATGCTTCCTCGGATCTGAGCGGCAATGGCCGGTAGCAGTTACGTCGGCTGCACCGTGAATCAGAGAAGATAGAAGAGTTCTTCTTCTTTCGATAAATGAAATGCGCATGCGTGCGCGATGAGCGGCCAATCGACAATCAATAGCAACTTTTCGGCAATGCTCAATAATTGAAGAAGACGGTGCCGGATTTTGTATTGTGACGTAGCTCTCTGTTTTGAACTTTGCGAGCACCTGATTGTGATCGGCGCGACTGATCGTCTGTGCCATTCTCCTCTGTTTTATCTTAATGGGCATGAAGAAAAGTCGACCATGAATTTGGTGGGCCGCCAACCTGTTTGGGCCCAGATGTTTTGTTTTAAAAGGCACTTAGTTTGTTGGCCTTTTTTCTATTTGAGTTGAGCCTCTGGACAAAGAATGCAGAACAAATCAATTTAAGGGGCGCTTGTTTCAAATTCTTCAATGGTAACGGATATGAAATTTCATTTTCCTTTTTTGTCCTACATATGTTGAATGTGTGTTTGTATTTATGGTGGTTATATCAATAGTGGTGTGCTCCAATTTTGAAAAAAGTGGACAAAAAAGAAAGATGTTGGTTGTGATATTGGGGATTGATTGAGGAGGATGATTACAAGGTGAAGAGGGGGTAATCAAATGGGGGTGTTGATTACCTTATTTAGGAGGAAAAACAATGTTATGTATCTCATTTGTTCTAATTGCTACTATAATTACTACAATTATATCTCGATTCCCATTACCATTGAAGGATTTCCATATCAAGCACCCCCTTAAGTTATTTTGATTTGTTAGGTTAATAAGGTCTAGTTGGAATTTGTGCAAATTATGTTGGATTTAATCCATAATTTTGAATTGTATAAATTCGCTTGAGAGGGTCATGAATAAAATGGTGGCATGTGAAGCTCCATTTAAACGGTGGCATTTTGGATTTAGTCCAAAAGATATTGACTCTTTTAATTTTGATAATTATTCTTGAGTAAAAAATAGAGATTAAGGACTCCATTAATTATTGTGCTTGAAAGCACATATTATGATTGGACTTGGTCCATAAATTTTGACTCGTATAATTTAGTGGAAAAAAAATTATAAGAGTCAAAAGTGGCAATTATGGCCACATTGAAAATTGGATTTAATTTTGGTATTTCGACCAAAATGGGTATTCAAGAGTGAATTCGAAGAGTTCGATTTTTCTAATTTGTTTCGAGATTGTGTCCAAATTAATATTTGATGAAATATTAAATGGAATGGACGAACAACTCGACTATGAGATATAACTTCTCATCATAAATACATTCGAATGTGGGGGAGAAGAAGGGTCTCTCTATGAGATATACATTCGGAATGTGAGGTGGTTAGCTAAGGTGTGACCTTAAAGCTAAATGGAAAACCAAAAGGCAGTGGATGCCTAGTGGAAACGAGTTTGTTCAATCTTGTGTAAAGTCACCACACAAGGAGATAAATTCGTACGAAACGACAAGAATGGATAGAATGATCCTAAAATTATCTCGAAGTGTGGATGTGACTTGTAAAGATGGAAGCACTAGTAGTGCTTATCTGTGTTGGTTGAACAAATTAAAAATGTTCCTAAAATGGAATGAAATATCCAGCTGTGTAAAATGATACACTAAAATAAACTGGGTGTTTTGACATAGACTTCGGGCCCATCAATGAAATGTGGGGGAGCAATGTCATGAAAATCCTCTAAACAAATATTCAATGATGATTGCATTTTGACAAAAACCCGGCCGGTTAAAAATGAAATGTTTAGAGAGATTACGGGTAAGGGGAATGAGGTTAAAAACCCACACATGAAAGGGTGTGTATAGCGGTAACTCAACCATGATGACTGGAGGATCCCAAGAACTTGGTTCAATGAGACAACTAAGTTATGAAGCACTCAGACATGCACTTGAAAAAGTTTTACAACCCATTCTCGAATCCCTTCAAGTGCAACCTTGCACCTTCTAATTCCTTTAGGTGCATAAAACCTGCTGACGTGTGGTAAGGTTAAGCTTAATAGCTTTTAATGATTCATATATCCTACGAGTGGGGTATTGCAGGGTGCCCTTAATAGGAGATCACCTATATAAGCGTTGAAGTGAGGCAGCTTCTAACTGAGGAATTCAGTACACGCTTATGAATCCAAGATACTGTCCAGGGCCAAAATGGACAACAACGTGAGAACCAAAGGGTATCAGAGTTGTTGCTGTGTATATGTCATTATCTCGATTTACACAAAAAGCCGACCAGCTCAAGACATCATGTTCACTGAGTGGCGAGTAAATTCGATGGCATTTTACTAGGGAAGGTTCAAAGCCAGTCACTACCTATCCCGATGTGGTAACGGTTCGTCGTAACTTTCTTAGGAGGTCACATGCATTAATTTCATTCATGTGGGGGATTGTTGGAAATATTGGATTTGACCATATTTCAAATAAATATTAAGTGACAATTTATTTATCCATTTTGCGTAAATGGATTTGGTTGATATATTTCTCAAAACCAAATTGGTGTGAATGAGAAATTAATGTCATTTAATAAGTGGATAAATATATTAATGAATGTATTTATTGTGGTAATAGTGAAGTGTTGCGTCTCTTTGAATTAAAGAGATAACCTTTGGTGAATAGTATTTTCTAAAGGTTGCAACCTTTTGGAAAAATGACTTGGTGAAGAGTCACGTCTATTACCCGCAACTCTTGAAAATCTATAAATAGATCTCCCCCATATTGACTTTAATACACTTGAGAATACTTGAATACACTTCAGAATTGATTGAGTTAGTTCAATGATTATCTAGTGCATGCATTCTAGAAAAAAGTAGTGTTGCATTACAGTTGAGTCCGAAAGTTCCGGATACTCATTTGTGATTCGCCGATAGCTTTCGCTACATAGTGCAACGGGCGGAAGGCTCCAAAGTCGTTGTATCTTAGGGACGGTTGCCATGATCCGTATTGCACCTGTGTACAGGGCACTAACGTCTTACGAAAAGTGAGTCTAACTCGTGCCTCGACTTTACCGTGTCCATTGCATAAGTCATCTTCGTCTACACACACCATTTATTGTTGTATTTTCCAACATTAACACCATTATTTGTAAACGATGGCTATGCAAATAATTAGGGATTTGTATCACCATTTAGATGAGTGGGGGCGACATCTGCCATACTAACTGCACAATTTAGAATTTGGACAAGTCTTAATCTAGGTCCTAAGGATCTGGTTATGAGTGGTTAGAAAGGGGACAACGGCATTTACAGTGGGTTCTTAAAGAAATTGGAAGCTACATTGATAAAAGGTTATCTCATTAACTGCTCTACAAATTAACCCCAACAATACTTGCATGGAAGAAAAGCTATATTTGTGTCCTTAATCACCGCACATCGGGCGGAGCTAGGATCAATTTATAGGGTGGACTGACTGAAATCATAAAATAAATTACAGTATAAAAAAATAACACGAAACTCCCCTTGTAATTTATTAAAATAAGCTAATTCTCCCTTTATTGAAAAATAAGTTCATTTTAACTATTTTTTCTATTTTTCAAAATTTATTATTTCAAATACTAAAATTTTGAGACTACACTAAGCAGTAGATAATGAGAAATAGAGAAAATCATTAACTCTTTTTTTAGAGAAAAAATAAATATATTTTCTATTTATATGCCACTATTTTAGTTAAAAATTAATTATTTTTTAATTTCAGCACAAAAGTGATAGAAAAATTTTAAACAATAATCTCAAATATTTTAAATAATGAATAATTTTATCTTTTTCTATTAGTCAAATGGAGGAATTTTTTTTGTTAGGAGGAATTAAGATCAGGCCACATGCAAAAAGACAGCTTTAACTTTGACTTCAAACCACTTGGATACAAGGGAAACAAATTATTAAACAGAATTTAACAGATATATAGAACTTTGAGAAAAATCAGGGTGGGCTGTAGTCCACCCCAGCCATAACTACCCTCCGCCCAAACTACTGATGTTGGTTTCAATGCCACACTTAACACGCTTGACGTTATAGATTAGAAGTGAGACTTGCATTTGTTGATCCCTTGAACAATTAAAGACAAAAGCTTAACAAATTTAGAAGAGTGATTAAATAGATTTGTTTTACTTTAAAATTCTTGCAAAACTATAGGCCTTTAATGGAAAATTTTAGAGGAAAAGAAGTCTACTGATTTTAACAAAATAATTGAAGAACTCTGTTTTGTACGTAGTGATTTAGGTGCGGAAACGTTTTAGAAAAATTCCTTTTCAATTAAAGTGATTGTGCACAGATAGACAATATAAGGAATATAGAAAATAAAAGCAAGCACAAGACACACAATGTATTGTGGTTCGGATCTCAATATTCTATATTCACTCTTCTCTTATCCAACTGGAATAAAAAGACTATCTTCATTCCTTACAAACTGAGAGTAATACTCTCTTACAAATTTCTAGTGTAATTGACAACTAGCTTTCAAGAGTTCTTCAAAGTCGTACAACGTAATGAAGTTTGGCAACAATTCTACAAGTTGTAATCGCGTGTCAAAATCTATTATAAAATCCTTATTCACGCTCTTTTTTATAGGATTCAAAAAGTAGTTAGTTGGAGTTGTCTAAGATTTGATTGATCCTGTCTGATTCCAGATTTGCTTCTTTCCTTAAGTTTGGTTAATCTTCAATCAATTAGTTCTTAGATTTGATTCTTGATTGATTCGCTTTGATTTCTAGAATCATTTAGCCATTTGAAGATCTTCTTTTAAATTCAAACTGCTTGAGGCAATACACAACTCTAAATAGGTTGATCTTCGAATCAACAGACTTTTCCTCAGCTGATCTCTACTCTTCATTAGCTGAGTCTCCAACATAATACTTGTCTTCCTGAACAACAACATGTATGTTGACCTTCTTCTACGCTGTTGATCTGACTCTAAACAAAATTTGTAGTCAGACTATGTTTTCTTCAATAAGTCTTCTAATCTTTAGCAGGTCTTTTGATCTAAGTTGATTTTCTTGAATCAGATAATCTTCATTTCAGTCTTCAAGTCTTCATCTTAAAGCTGAGGTCTGAACATAGTAATCTTCAAGGAACACCTTAGCTGACCTTCTACTTCTAAAGAGTCTTCGGATCTTCAAAGTCATCTTCAGTTAGGGAGAAGGCGTCTGATGCATGAGCAGTAAAAGTTGTGGCCTCTTTTGGGAATTTCAAAACTATACTTTGGCTGATGAGTTGGTCGTGCACCACTTTCTTCACTCCAGCCTTTGTGGTCATCTAAGAAGGCTCCGTAACTGCAAGGGCACACTTCAAAGTGTCCTCCCACTATGAGAAATTTCTTCTCCCATCTCTTCAAGAAGAAGCATCATATCCTCAATTACTCCTTTTCTGGCCCAAGCCTAGACAAGACCTATATAACCAAATCAACCACATCTGGACGAATAAGTAGGTTCGGTAGATGGTGAGATAGGTAGAGGTTGGCTAGGGTATATAGGCTTTTCTCAACCTTGTCTTTAGAGCGAAGGTTCGAGAAGGTGGGAGCAATAGGTAAGCCAAGAGAGGAAGTTTGGATTATGGGAGTGGCTACTGGCTCAACTAAGGGTGTCAATCCCTCAGTTTCATTGCCAATTGCACTAGTTGAGGGTTCAGCTAGGGTGACACTAGGTACCTCACTTGAAGGTGAGTAATGTGGAGGTGAGGTAATAGATAGGGGTGGTTGAGTTGGTGGTTGTGGAGTTGGCATTGTGGAAGGTTGAGAAGGTTCAGGGTTAGGTCAGTTGAGGTTGATGGAGGTACCTCAGGTGAAGGGGAATGATGAGAAGATGGTTGGATTTGTGTTTGAGGTTAGGAAGGGCTAGGTGTGGGGGGAGCTGATCTGATAAGTTGAGCATCAGCAATAGGCTGAGTTGGGTCAGCTGGGGCTGAGGCAGAGTGCTCAGTTGCTAGAGATGCTTCAGCTGAGCTAGAAATATGCACCATATTTGTCTCCTCTTCAGCAACATATGGACCAAAGTTCTTTCTCATCCATATCAGGAGACTCATCTCCAGCCTGATCTTTCGTGGCTGTAGCAGGTACTCTCTCATCCACTAACATTTTAGAAACCTTAGCACTAGCAGCCTTGGACTTCTTCTTCCTTGCTCCAAAGGACCAACATCAAAATTAATAATTTGAAATTTTTATTACTAAATAAAGTTAAAAAATTAGACCTAATTTCACCCGACATTTTAGTATACATATTTATAAGTATATGTTAATGTTAGAGCAAATATGTGTTGTTGTAATTAGAATATACATTCATTACTAGAGCATGTGTTATTATTCGAGCACATGTGTATTAATGTTATAATAAATGTGTGTTACTATTGGAGCAAGTTTGTGTTAATATTAGAGTAAATGTGTGTTAATATTAGAGTTCTTAGTAGAACAAATATGTGTTACTGCAAATGTGTGTTAATATTACAATATACTAGTAATTTCACCCGTGCGATGCACGGATATAAAATAATATGAATATTAAACTTATTATATTATTAAATATGTTTTTTTATATTTATGTACGTGAATTTATTAATTGTAATGTAAAAATGATCAACTATAAATTTATCAAGTTTAATGCATGTCTAATATGAATTATCAACAATATTTATTATGATATAATATATTATTGAATGGTATAAGAACTTAATAAATTAATTGCATATAAAATTAATTTTAAGAAAACTAAATAAATATTGGTTAAGATACATTCCACACATAAAAATCAATAATGCATAAACTACTTATACATATATACATTATAGATTTTGAAAGACTTCCTTATATACAACATTTTTTGTGGATTGACTATGTTCACCGTCTTCATCACAAATTAAAATTTTAAGTCCTTTGTGATTGGTCACTGATGCGCGAATTGTTTTCACATAATTTACTTAGCCTACAAGTATATAGGATCTTTGTAGTACGTAAGCTTGACCAAGTAATAAAAATATTGAACCCTAGGGAGGCAATCTAGTGCAAGGAAACAATAAGAAATTAAGTGCTAACTAAGCTATGAAAGCGATAAATTCTTGGGTTTTTGGGCTAAGAAAAATAAAATCAAAGAAGCTAAATTAAACTATCTAATTCAATCAACAAATATGAAGTGAGTGATGTGTGCTTAGGGTAATATCAATCAAATGAGTCTCGGTGACTTATTGTGTCTATGTCTAATCTCGATTCATCAAACAACCAAACTAGAGAAAACCCTCACCAAATTAAGTAAACATAGCTCTCGCTTGTTGTCCACTCAACCTAGTGCCTATTCGTGAGTGTTCTAGACGATCTATCCCCTCTCGGTGTAATAGACGTCACAACAATAGCATCTAATAAATCATTCAACACAATGATACACCTAATAGAGCAAACGCAACTCTCGTTTGTTGCCTACTCAATTAAAATGCACAATTATAGAAGAACAATCCACCAAAGCTCAAGAAATCCAACGAAATTAATTTAATCACTCAATCACACACTTAATCAAGAAAACACAGCTCTCGCTTGTTGCTAACTTAATTAAAATGCATAATCAAATAAGAATAATCATTTCAATCCCAATAATTCCACAAATTAGGAGTTCAATCATTTAACAAAACTAAATCAAAGCACAAACACAATAAAATCACTAATCCCCACTAAATATCCATCACCCAAAACACAATAAATTTAGCTCATGATAAAACTCAACAAGTCCATAACAATGACTAGAAAATAAACTAAGAACATTGAGCCAAATGAAATACAAAGGAATAATATCACCTCATGGAGTTCCAACACTTGAATTATTGCAAGAAATTAAAATACTACACTAAACTATAACTAAGAATTTGCAGAAAATCAAAACCCTAATTGTGTGTGTAGTGTGTGGGGAGAGAAGCTCCCCACAATCTTAGAGACCAAGAATGTGGCCGAGAATTATTTTTTGTTAGTTTGCCTTCCCTTGCTTTTTATCTGATGAGCTTCTGCTGCCTTTCCAATTATTTCCAAATGGACCAAATAAAAAAAAATAGCAAATGGGCCTCTTTAAAAGCCCAAACTATTTTCCACTCCAGGCTTCAACACGGGAAATGTAAAGTGTTTCTTGCAATAAAAACGCAATAAACCTTTAGCAACTCTTCAGTTTACCTCAAAATGTGTTGAATCCTTCAGAAGCAAAATACGTATTAGGCTTGATCACGCCTAAATCCGCAACAACTCTTCTTCATTTCTTTTCCTTAGGCAACACCAGAAACACATTTTTGCCAATTTCTTCAGCAACTCTGTAAGTGAGGCACGTTTCTTCTCTTCTTCAAATGGCCAGTGCAGAACAATTTCAAATTCCGGCAATAGGCGTGAGATGTCTGTGTGATTAATTCCGGCGGCGAAGACTATCCATGGTTCCTGGTGTTGGTCCCTAAAGAAGACTTTGACAAAGTCTTCTTGTTTTGAAAATCAGCTAACTATACAATCAGTTGAGTGCGCAGTGATCTTAGTGTGCGGAAACATTTTTAGTTAAATCCTTTTAATTAGTGCAGCAAGTAGGAGCAATTAAATGAAACAAATAAAAACACCAGATTTATAGTGGTTCGGACCAACTATCTTACATCCACTCTCCTCAATCCAACTTGAAGTTGAGGGGCTCTCTTACTCACTTACTTACACCCTTACAATCTTACAACTTGAGAGATAACACTCGTTTTTACACACAAACTGTTAGTGCAAACAACCTTGCAACTAACTGATCGACTTCTATAAAGTCGTACAAAGGAATAATAAAGTATATGAGTGTGTTTGTGTACAGAGGAAAAAGTGTAGCATATATGCTAATGTAATCGCGCGTAGGAACATTGTGATTTTTCTCTCTTGTACTCATATTTATAGGTAACAAAAACTAGCCGTTAGAGTTGACTAGAATTTGAAATCCCTATAAATATGTAATCAATCAATCAGAGTGATTGATTGATTCTTGATTTCCAGGTTGATATCTTTCCATCTTGGCTTTGATCTTCAATCTGATTGTCTAGCACCTCGGCTGACTTTCACCTCAGCTGACCATCTGCAGCTGACCATCCTCGTCTGATCTGATATGACCCCAACTGACTTCCCAAGGTCAGCTGGTTTTAATGCCATCAAAACATAAGGGATTTCCCAACACCTGGCCGCTGCAATTGGGCATTGGACTGCTGCATTTTCGCAACGGCATTGATCTTGAAGAACAGGGGAATCATCCTAAAAAATTAGGCGACAAACAGGGGAGTGGGCTGTGGGATGTTGCTGCTCCAATTTCCGACGACATGGGCTTTGCTTCTTCAATTTCTTTCCGGTGAGGAGCTGTTGCCAGCTGTTGCTTGGATTGTGTCTTCTTCTACGGCTGAGCACGAGAAACAGGACAAATTCCACAATTTCATTCCTCAATTCATTCAATTTTCTAAAAAAATATCTACACAAATAATAATTTTGCAATTAAGCTCAATTACTCAATTTTAGTATGAAAATGCACAAAATCACATCAAAATTAGCAATAAAAGCACAATAATTTTGAGCAATTTTCACACTAATCAGTCACTCTTGATATTGCAACATACAACTGATCGTGACTAAAAATGAGTTTTTTCAATAACAGACCAACATGAGAGAGTGATTGACCTTGACTTTTATTTATTGTCATTGCATAAGATATGATCAAGGGAAACTGTCTTCTTTGGAACCTAAACGCTAACCTTAGATCTGATGGAGTTAATGACATTCTCGGGATCAGAACTTTATGTCCTGCATTGTATCCACACATAATATTTGCTTCTAAAACATGTGATCCAAGCTTGGTAATTACCAGTCGAGTGCCATTGCACAAACCAAGTGAATGGTCTATATTTCTCAACAACATCACAGGAGTGCCAACCTTCAGTTTTAGCTCATGATTAGGAACACCTGAATCTTATTCCATTTAGAAACTCTAGAGTGTGTACATCAGTCAATATGTCTACATTAGCATCAGACTTGCATCCACTGTCGGAACTTAAATATGTCCTTGCATCACCAGAATTCAATGAGGACATATACTTGTTCATACTATCAACAACATCAAGTGTTGGTGCCAGTATAGCACGGTCCTTCAAAAAAACTCATATTGCCCATTGAATTCATATAAGATGAATACGTACTCTGCACGATGGATAAAATTGGATCACCTAAAGATTTTACTATGAGATCTTCAGGAATTTCAACAATTGCATGATCATCAGCCTCAACCCCCATTACTCCATCCCCGATACGTGCAATCAATTCAGAGAACTCTTTTAATTCGTTATGCTCAATTGTTGAACCCGGCATCTACAACCTCATATTTTTAGTTAATTTCAACAATTTGCAGTCCCTCCATATATTTGAAGAATTTATGGTTGCATATACAATGTCCTGTCGGGTTCCCTAAGGTATCACAGGTAAAATTTGGCGGAAATCCCTCCAAAAACAACAGTTTTGCCTCCAAATGGTTTGTTCTTATTCATTGGATTGCTCAACTGCATAATGTCTTTCAGTGTTCTGTCTAATGCTTTAAAAAAGTATATGTGCATCATTGGAGCTTCATCCCAGATAATAAGGCTTGCTCTAACAATAAGTTCTGCTAATTTACTACCCTGTTTGATCAAACACGTTGAGTTCTCATTCGAATTTAGAGGAATTTTAAATCTTGAATGAACTGTTTGGCAACCGGGAAGCAAAAGTGAAGCTATGCCACTTGAAGCCACATTCAGAACAATTTCTCCCCTCGATCTAATCGCCGCAGATAATGTTCTCCACAAGTACTTCTACCCACCAATTGTCTCAATTGAGACTATCCTTGCTAAAACCCAAAAGCTTCCAACCTTAAAGAGTTGAACATTCATGTATTTAAAACAATGTATTAGTCTTGAAAAATAATCAATAAAGTTATTAAAATATTTACAAATATACCTCTCTATCTTGACTCAACCGCTCAATAGTCTTGATTTTAAGATTTTCAGTTAGTTCTTTTGTTGTTGTGGAAGAACCAATTGAAATTGAACTCGAAACACTTATTGGATTCGAGTCATCATTAAAACTGTAAGAATATAACAAAACATTTTAGGATGTAGAATTTAATAAAAAATATTTATGATGCAAATTAGTACTTTCAGGTATTTGGCAATACCATTGCTTGAACTTTTCAACCTCAGCACAATCCAAGTTGAAGCTAAGCTTTGTAACATTATATGTTGAAGAAAGTACCACTCGTTCTACAATTCATACAGAATAATCAAAGGGTATTAACAAATGCATAAAATATTAGATAATTTAGATAGTATAATTTTTTTGCCTTTTGGTTTACCGTTAAAATTTTTCCCCTACAGAACTTCACTATTAAAATTATAGGTTCATGTCCCGCGTTCTTCACTTATTCCTCCCTTTGATTAGCATATTCCTCCCACAATGAGCAATACATTTGAGTCCTCCTATAATATTAACATAATATTTAATTAGTTCCAAACTAAAAATTTAAGCAGTTAACTGAATCATAGTAAGAGTATAAGTATTATTACTGAGTGTCCTCAACTAGAATCTCCACTACTTTAGTCTCTCCACCTGTATTGCTTATTAGTTTAGGTCTGTTGGCAACAACAACTCGACCAATCACATCTGTAAAAATAAAAGTCAAAATACATTAGAAATGAACTTAATAAGAAACACTAACAATTTTTCCAAAATGCAATGATTACCAAACAGTTCAGCTTCATTCAAATTTTCAATATAAGAGGGATAGTTGAATGGCTTGAAATTATACAGCATCAAGGGGAATTTGTCATAAATGACTTCAATAACTTTGGTTTGTTGGATAAAGATAATCAGTTTCCTATTTGACGTAGTGCGGTATCTGTGCTTGTTAAACGTCACAATAAAATTCTTCACTGCATACAACCTTCCTTCAATCAACAGTGGAGAAAACATGTTAAGATGGTCTTCTTTCATAGTTGCATGTACCCTTTCTCCCTACACAAGTATCAAGTAAGAATAAGTTAGTTAAATTTATATATCAATGTGTGAAAATCTGTACAATTATAAAAATTAATATTTTACCTGCATATCATGAAATACACATTCTAGAGACGATGATGATCTTCGATTTGCAACTGCAGGTACTCGATATGAACGCACCAAGCGAAGTTTCATTTCCCACTCAGTTTTGGATGAATTGATCTCACTCACAAGCTTGAAAAGTGAACCCATGACTCCTCAAATGTGCAACATAATATTTACGTATGTGGTAAGTTGTGAATGATACTAGTGACACCAGCTAGTATTTATAGATGTTTTTAGGGAAGATGGAGAGTCTTTATTTATAGACTTTTTTAGGGAAGATGAAGAGTCTTTTAAAACTAGTGCAGTCTTTGTGCAAGCATAATATGACTTGACATGTCTGATAATTATTTATATTAGGCAGATTTGATTTTAAATTTTATTTATTTTTTGTGCATGCATAATGTTTGGTGTTTTTTAATTGATTATTATCTTAATAATTATTGTTAGGGATTTTTTTAGAAGGGATACATGTTCATTTGTATTTATTTAGTTGGATATTTGTGTTCTTAATACTTGTTGTTAAGGATTTATGGATTTTTTTTAGGGAAGATGAATGGTCTGATCGTAAGGAAGTTGGAGAGTCTTTTATATATGGTGCAGCCTTTGTGCATGCATATATCATTTGACATGTCTGATAATTATTCATTATTCATATTAGGCAGATTTGATTTGATTTTAAATTTTATTCATTTTATGCTTTTATAATGTTTGCAGTTTTTTAACATATTTTTTTTATCGTTAATGTTAGTTGTTAGTAGTTAGTTACACCAAGCCCCAAACACTCCAAGAATAAACTCCTAGCCAACATTATATCTCCCATCTCCAATTCGTTCCCAAAGGGGATCGAACCCGGGTCACTCACTCAAGTGAGGAGCCCGGTGGCCAGGTGAGCTAGCCCACCTGGTTGTTTTTTAAAAGATTATTATCTTAATGTGTATTGTTAGTGATTTTTTTAGAAGGGATACATGATCTCTTGTATTTATTTAGTTGGATATTTGTGTTCTTAATACTTGTTGTTAAGGATTTATGGACTTTTTTTTTAGGGAAAATGAATGGTCTCTTATGGAAGAATGATCTAATTTTTAGGAAGTTGAAGAGTCTTTTATATATGGTGCAGCCTTTATACATGCATATATGATTTGACATGTCTGATAATTATTCATATTAGGCAGATTTGGTTTGATTTTAAATTTTAATCCTTTTATGCTTTCATAATTTTTGGAATTTTTAACAGATTATTATCTTGATGTTTATTGTTAGGGATCTTTTTAGAAGGAATATATGTTCATTTATACTTATTTATTTGGATATTTGTGTTCTTAATACTTATTGTTAGAGATTTTTTTAGTAGGGATGTTTTTCCATCCATACTCTAATTACAGGTGTTGAGAAATAATTAATATTTTGTAAATGATGCTAGTGATACAGCTGGTATATTAGGAAGATGAATGATCTTATTTTATCAGGATAATGAAGAGTCTTCTATGAACTTTGCAGACTTTGAACATATCTGGTATATTATTTACATTTGACAGATTTGACTTGAAAAGACATACTTTTTTGCTAAATTTTTTTTATTCATCTGATTTTATTTTGTTGTAAATTTTTGTCCAAATTTTATGTAAATTTTTCTATTCATCAAATATATGTTGAAAATTTAATTTAGAAGGAATATAAGTTCATTTATACTTATTTAGTTGAATATTTGTGTTCTTAATACTTGTTGTTAGGGATTTTTTTAGAAGGAATATGTTTCCATCCATACTCTAATTACAGGTGTTGAGAAATAATTAATATTTTGTAAATGATGCTGGTGATACAACTGGTATTTTAGGAAGATGAATGATCTTATTTTATCAGGATAATGAAGAGTCTTCTATGAACTTTGCAGACTTTGAACATATCTGATATATTATTTACACTTGACAGATTTGACTTGAAAAGACATATTCTTTTGCTAATTTTTTTTATTCATCTGATTTTATTTTGTTGTAAATTTTTGTCCATATTTGATGTAAATTTTTCTGTTCATCAAATATATGTTGGAAATTTAATTTTTTGGTATTTCTCCTTTGAATGCATGATACAATGAATATGGTACCAAATATTATTCTATTTCATTTTTGGATATGACTATCTCATTGTAATTAATTATTATTGATTAAAATTCTCTTAGATTTGAAATTTAAATTTAATTAATGATTACTGGTGGACTGCTTAAAAAATATATTTGAAATTATTTTTATTACATAGAAGTTAAGAGTCTCAATTTTAAAATGATCATGGTGTGATTTATACAAATGTTTTATAAAAAAAAGTCACATTATCATATCTAAGTTTATTAAATGCCTTAAAATAATAAATTAAAGAGTCCTTCGAAGATGTGGGCCTTGAAATTAAACTTACACCAATTTTAAGAATTAACAAATAAAAAAATGAGAAGTTGATTTATTAAAGGCCCACTCAAATTTTAGTGGTTGAGGGTCACGCTTGCATAATAGAACAAGTGTGCTTCACCCTTCAACCATATTTATTCTGGATTTTCACAGCCACTTTTACTTATATACAGTTATAGATGTGTGCTAGTACAATGTGTGTTATTATCGAAGCAAATTTATATTAATGCTAGAGCGAATATATATTATTGTTGGAGCATATTTGTGTTAATGTATGAAACAATAAATCTTGATGTAAGAGGGTGGAAAATAAATTAAAAAATACATATTTAATCTTACGTATTTTTCCTTATAGTTATTATAAAGTATAAAAATCTATTGTTTAAAAATTAGTAACATATATTTTATCTTACAACAATACATATTTTCCTATAAAGTAACATAATTTGGGAGCAAAAATTTTAAAATATACTTTGCGCAACTTTTTTGTTTAAAATCAGCTTTGATCCACTTATGACCTGTGAATTTTGATTTGTAACGACACATGACCTGTAATTTTTTTAAAATTTACTCTCTAAAATATTTAATAAAGTTGGGTAGAAATTTCTACCGTAGAAATTACTAAAAATAGATATAGAATATAATTATCCCTACGCGCGGCTATACCTCTTGGGTTCTCACCTTACTAAATACTCGCCCCAACCCACCCCCTACCCCCGCCCCAACACAAACACTCCATATACATGATACATACCTGTGCTTCTCACACACACACACATTCCATATTACCGCGCTAAGAATTATTTTAAATTTTTTTTAGTTATTATGTTGATTAAAAAAAATGTATTTAATATTATATTATACATAAATATTTATATATAATAATACACATTTAATTCTACAGTAACACATATTTGCTCTAATAGTAACACATATTTGTCTCCCAATTTATGTTACAATATGGGCAAATGTATGTTACTATAAGGTCAAAATATATTTTTATGAGAATAAATATGTGTTTCATAATTTATTTATCATCCATTTAAATGTAGGTGCATTGTTTCATGTAGTACATATTTTATTATATGAAAAAAAAATATTTATATAAAATAAATAAATATTTGTGAATAATTAATATTTCTTCATATAGTAACACATATTTTGCTCTTGCATTATGTAAAAAATTATTTATTCTATAAAAATAAATGAATATATGTAAAATAACAATATTTTATATGATAGTAACATACATTTTCTCTAATAGTAACACACATTTGTCTCCCTTTTTGTGTTACTATATTGACAAATGTGTGTTACTATATGAGCAAATTATTTTTTATGATAATAAATATTATATTATACATAAATATTTATATATAATAACACACATTTAATTTTACAGTAACACATATTTGCTCTAATAGTAACACATATTTGTCTCCCAATTTATGTTACAATATGGGCAAATGTGTGTTACTATAAGGTCAAAATATATTTTTATGAGAATAAATATGTGTTTCATAATTTATTTATCATCCATTTAAATGTAGGTGCATTGTTTCATGTAGTACATATTTTATTATATGAAAAAAATAATTATTTATATAAAATAAATAAATATTTGTGAATAATTAATATTTATTCATATAGTAACACACATTTTGTTCTTGCATTATGTGAAAAATTATTTATTCTATAAAAATAAATGAATATATGTAAAATAACAATATTTTATAAGATAGTAACATACATTTTCTCTAATAGTAACACACATTTGTCTCCCTTTTGTGTTACTATATGGACAAATGTGTTTTACTATATGAGCAAAATATTTTTTATGATAATAAATATGTTTTCTTAATTTAATCATCATCATTTTAAATCTAGGTATATTGTTTCATGTAATATATACGTTATTATATTGAAAAAATAATTACTTCTATAAAAATAAATAAAATATTTGTGAATAATAAATATTTATTCTTAAAGTAACACACATTTTGCTCTTGCATTATGTGAAAAATTATTTATTCTATAAAAACAAATGAATATATATAAAATAACAACATTTTATAAGATAGTAACACACATTTACTCTAATAGTAACATATTATTGCTCTTCAATTTGTGTTACTATATGGGCAAAGGTATGTTACTATATGAGTAAATATGTGTTATTATACTAACATAAATTAAGAGCAAAGTTTTAAATTAAGTATATAATATTATTTAATTTATTTTTAAATTTATAATAATTAAAAAATAATAATAAATCAGATAATTCAACTATTTTACATGCCATAGTAATTGGGTCTGGGTGTGTGTTGTGTTGTGTTGTGGTGGGGTGGGGTGGGGGGCGTGTGGGATACTTGGACAATAACATGAAATAATACTTCGCATGGAATAGCTGGACATGTGGGCGGGCGAGTGTGGTGGGATGCGCGTGAGTTCATTATCCTTTTTAATCTATTTTTAAAAAAATTTACGGTAGAAATTTCTATACAAGTTTTTGTCTATATATATATAAATGTAAATCTCATTGGCCAAAGGTCCGGGAACAAAGCGTGATCAACAAAAGGGCTAACTTTGCAATTCAAATGAGTAGAGAGAGATATTAAGATATTTATAGAGTGGGAAAGAAACTTAATATATACTTTTGTGACCGATCAAAAAGATATATATACTTTTGTGCCCCTTAAAAATAGGGTGAGAAAGAAGCTCTTATTCTCCGAGTGATAGAAGCCATGCAAGTTTGACCTAAAGAATGTTAACGATTATTTCATTAAAAAAATAACATTTTAAAATTTAATCCCAATATTAAGAATAATGCCCCAGTCAGAATACTCTATTACCACCTTATTTATATGTATCTTGTGTTCTATATTTAAACATGTCATGCGTGAGTGCTAATGATTGATGATTATTTCACTTCATGTTTAATTAATTAATGTATATAATAATTAAAGATAATTGAATATGTAATCGAAATTAATTTTTTTAGTAGAATACTTGCATGACTACTCAGATTTCAATGTCACGAGTCCCTTTATGTTCATTGATGGTCCCCATTTGTATAAAATATATATGAACCGTATCCATTAACATTTAGTTAACAAAAAAAATTACAAAACTATCAAATATAGGGATGGCTAAAATATATATGAACCGTATCCATTAACATTTAGTTAACAAAAAAATTTACAAAACTATCAAATATAGGGATGGCAATGGGGCGGGTTAAAATCCGGACCCGCCACAAACCCTTCCCGTTCAGGCCGGGTAAAAACCCGGTCAAACGGGTCGCGGGGGGTTTGGACCCGTTTGATAAAAACCCGCCGGGTTACGAATCTTGGTATTAGGTGGACCCACCCCAAACTCGCCCTATATATATATATTAAATATATATAGCTAAATAAATATATTATATTATATATGTATAATTAAATATATAAAAATTATATAAGTCAAGATTCCATGAAATGTTAATATATATATATATGTATATATATATATATATAAGAGAAAAAATATATACTGTTATAATAACTTTCATGTGCACCTGGTGGTGCACGATGTATTTATTAAATTGTTGAAGTTGTTTATGTTGAAAACTATGAGTTGATTACGTTAAAAAGTATGGATTGATTTTAAAGATTAAAATTAAAATTTGATAATAGTGCAAACTCTTCAGTGTAAAACAATCTCAATCGTTGACTTAAGTGAATGCACCGTACAATAGTTGCATATAAAAACTTTTGCTACAAAAGAATTTATGAAATTTCAAAACTCACAAAAAAATATATTTAAAAAATTAATTAATTTTATACTTTTTTACAAATTCAAACTTTTTATTTAAAAAGAGATTCGTTCGCAATCAATAGAATCACAGCAGTTGAAATTTGAAACCTATTGAAATATAGTACTCTGATGTGGCCACATTATCGCTTAATTATTTGGAGGCCCAAGATCGAGTGTTCAAGCCCAAAAAGTAGCATGCTTATTATTTATTTTCGTAGTAGCCTTTTAGTTAGACCCATATCTTACTTGTGTTATTGGGCCTTCGTCTTGGTATTTATTTCATTTCCAAGAACATTTTTAGGGTTGTTGAATTTTAAGTATTGAATGAAATTGTGACGACACCTAGTATGCGTAGTATCATGGTGTTCGTTCTTCGTGTTCTAGCTTCCGCTACGTCAGTTGGTATCTAGAGACCGGGCACGATGCCTCCACGCCGCCAACCACCCTTCGACCCTGTTGGTCAGAAGGAAGCCCGTAGTGACGCCACCATGGCTGAGTTGCAGCGTCAATTAACCACTTTGGCGGCTAGGATGGAAGATCTCCGCCTCCAGGTTGCTTCTGTCGTCCCGGCTGTTGCTCACGACCCTCCTCTGCCTGTGGCTCGTCCTCCTGGCCATGGTCGGCGTGGGAGCCCGTCGCCCCAGCCATATGTTCCGGATGATGCTCCGTCGGATGAGGAGGACACCCTCTCCAATGTGAATCCCTTCGCACCACTTCCCCGGTCCCCTCATGGTCGTCCGTTCGAGTTTGATCGCCGTTGGGAGTCCGGTTTCAAACTCGATATTCCCGAATTTTCTGGTACGATTGACCCATGTGAGTTCTTGGATTGGATTACTGTGGTTGAGGATATTTTGGAATTTAAAGAAGTATCTGATGAGAAATGTGTCGCTCTCATCGCGACGAGATTCCGCGATCAGGCCGCTTCTTGGTGGATGCAAATGAAACAGTCTCGTCTTCGCCAACGAAAGCCCAAAATCACGGCCTAGGCTTAGGGATGGCAAATGGAGCGGATCGGGGCGGATACCTCAATATCCATGCCTGCTCCACGCTTTGCCCCGCTGATCCGCCCTGCTCCATGCTCAACTGCGGGGCAGCATTTTGAGATCCATGCCTGCTCCGCGCAGGGCGGATCTGATCTGCCCCGCTCCATCTATTAAATTCTCATAATTTTACAAAATCAATATATTAAAAAAAAATTAAATGCAAAATATTAAAAATTCACAATTTAATCAACAATAATCCATCTAAATCACCAAATCATATCCAAGATTTGATTATTTTAAAAAAAATATAATTCTATATTATATATATATATATTTAATATTATATATAATTAATATTATATGGAGCGGGGCGGAGCGGAGCTGGGCGGATCAGGGCAAAAAATATGTAGATCCATGCCTGATCTGCTCCGCAAGAGGGGCGGGGCGAATCTGCTCCATTCTCAAAACAGGGCAGATCGGGCCGATCCAAACAGAGCGGGGCGGATTGGATCAACTGCGGGGCGGGTCATTTTGCCATCCCTACCTGGGCTAAGTTTCGAAAGCACCTTGAGCGTACCTTCCTCCCTTTCAATCACGAATCCACTCTGTATCAGCAGTTCCTCACTTTGTCGCAGGGAACGTCGACCGTCAATGCATACACCCATGATTTCTACCGTTTCTAGTCACGATTGGACCTGCCGGATTCGCCCGCTCACCTGGTGGCGCGATATATCAGCGGCCTCAACCGTCCGATACGGGAGACGCTACTTCTATTTTCACCGGCATCCGTCGCGGAGGCACACCAGCACGCCGTCGTGGTGGAGCAACAGATTGCCCGTCGCGCACCCTCTGCGTGGCCGTCATCCGGCTGCTTTGCCGGCTCACAGTCCGTTGCATCCTGGAGCCCTAATTCCAGCAGTGTCGTGAGCGCCCCCAATTCCTCTTCTCGTGGGCCACGACATGGGCCTCTGCCTACACAACACTCATTGTGCCCAATTGAAATATCCCAGCCCATTCAACCTACTTCTTTGATTAAAACGCCTACTCCAATATGTTGTTTTGCTTGTGGCTAAACACATACGCGTCGTAGTGAACTTATCATGGATGAGTGGGAAACGTCCAATTTTGAGTAGTCCCCTGTTTTTTATGAGGACCTAGAAACATCGATACCTGAGGAGCAGGTTTTTGGGGATGTTGGCCCTTTGCTTGTGCTTCGTCAATCTCTTTTATCCCTGAAAGGTACTCCTGACTCTGAGTTACAACGTAATCATATTTTTGAGTCTACGTGCACTATTGGTGGTAAAGTTTGTCGATATATTGTGGATTCGGGTTCTTGTGAGAATGTGATTTCTGTTGATGCTGTGACTAAATTGAATTTGCCTACTGAATCACACCCTTTACCTTACACTTTGGCATGGATTCAGTGTGGTAATTCTATTACGGTTGATAAATATGTGTTTGTTCATTTTTCAATTGGTGCTAAGTATAAGGATATGGTTTGGTGTGATGTTGTGCCTATGGATGCTTGTCATTTGTTGTTGGGTCGACCGTGGCAGTTTGATCGTTCTGTTGTGCATGATGGTCGTCTGAATACATATAGCTTTTTATTTGAGGGGTCCCGTATTGTGTTGCATTCTATTCTGCCTAGTCCATCTGTTCAGGCTGAGTCGTTGTTACTTTCTCGGGCTGCATTTATGGCCGAGGTCCCCTCAGCCCCGTTTATGGTTTTACTTGTAAGAAGGGACTCTCCTTCTGTGATGGCCCCAGTGCATCCACGTATTCAGATTTTACTGGATGAGTTTACCGATGTATTCCGTGCCGAGTTACCTCCAGGCTTACCACCTTTACGTGACATCCAACACCACATTGACCTTGTTCCGGGTGCTTCGCTCCCAAACAGGCCTCACTACAGTATGAGTCCGATTGAGCATGAGGAGTTGAGATGACAGGTGGAGGAGTTGTTATCTCGTGGGAGTGTGCGTCAGAGCGTAAGTCCATGTGATGTCCCCGCTTTGCTTATTCCTAAGAAGGATACTTCTTGGAGGATGTGTGTTGATAGTCGGGCTATCAACAAGATTACTGTGCGTTATCGTTTTCCCTTTCCACGGTTGGATGATTTATTAGATCAGTTGTGTGGTGCTGCTATCTTCAGTAAGTTGGATCTTCGTAGTGGGTACCATCAGATTCGTATTCGTCCTGGGGACGAGTGGAAGACAGCCTTCAAGACCCGTGAAGGCCTGTTTGAGTGGCTGGTGATGCCTTTTGGTCTTTCTAATGCGCCGAGCACTTTCATGCGCATTATGAACCAGACCTTGCGACCGTTGATTGGCTCATGTGTAGTGGTGTATTTTGATGACATATTGGTGTTCATTCGTTCCCTTGATGCACATATTGATCATCTCCGAGCTGTATTTTCTATTTTACGTAAGGAGAAGTTCTTTACTTCCCCACACAAGTGTGCCTTTGGTGTGGATTCAGTTTTATTCTTGGGGTATGTGATTTCATCTGACGGTATTCGCGTGGATGACTCGAAGATTGCTGCTATTCAGGATTGGCCTCCTCCCACTACTGTGACTGAGGCACGTAGTTTTCATGGCCTTGCTTCTTTTTATAGACGCTTTATCTCCCATTTTAGTTCGATTATGGCCCCGATGGCTGACTGTATCGGGTCCAAGCCGTTTGTGTGGACCCTTGAGGCAGATGCAGCTTTCTGTCGTATCAAGGAGCGTCTGGTGTCGGCTCCTATTCTACTTCTGCCAGACTTTGACCAGCCCTTTGAGCTTTCATGCGATGCCTCGAAGGCTGGGATTGGTGCAGTTTTGAGTCAGGGGAGTCGCCATGTTGCCTTTTTCAGCGAAAAACTTTCAGGACCTCGGAGCCGTTACAACACTTATGATGTGGAGTTTATTTGTTTTATCGAGAGTTTATTTTATACTTATGATTATGGTTCGTGCAGTTCGCCACTGGCAACATTATTTGTTTTATCGAGAGTTTATTTTATACTCGGATCACGAGGCCCTGCGTCACTTGGCATCACAGGACACTCTGTCAGCCCATCATGCTTCGTGGGTGGCTTTTCTGTAGCAGTTCACTTTTGTCTTGAAGCATAGATCGGGGACTTCTAATCGTGTGGCCGATGCTCTGAGTCGTCGGTCCTTAGTGGTGTTGAATTTACGGGTTTATGTTCCTGGTTTGGAGTTGTTGAGTGAGGCATATGATGATGATCGTTTCTTTGCTCGTATCTTATCAAGCATTTCTGCAGGTGTTTGTTCTAATTTTGTGTTGGTTGATGGGTTTCTCTTCAAAGGCACTCGCCTTTGTATTCCCGATATGAGCCTCCGTTTGTGCCTCATTGCTGAGTTACATGGTGCGGGTCATGTAGGCAGGGACAGGTCTATTGAGTTGGTTGCCCGATCGTACTTTTGGCCAACACTTCGACGGGACGTATCTCGTTTTGTATCTCGTTGTCGCATTTTCCAGGTGTCCAAGGGCACAGCCTCTAATGCTGGCTTGTACCGCCCCTTACCGATTCCTACTGCTCCGTAGGTGGCGATCAGTATGGATTTTGTATTGGGTTTACCTCGTACCCAGCGCGGGCATGATTCGATATTTATGGAAGTGGATCATTTCTCTAAAATGGTCCATTTTATCCCGTGCTACAAGACGGCGGATGCTTTGAAGGTGGCCACTCTGTTCTTTTAAGAGGTATATCGTTTGCATGGTCTTCCCTCTTCTATTGTGTCTGATCGTGATTCCAGATTTCTCAGTTTCTTCTGGCGGAGTTTATGGCGTTTGGCTAATACGGGTCTAGATTTCAGCAGTGCTTATCACCCTCAGACAGATGGTCAGACAGAGGTGGTGAATAGGTCGTTGGGCAACTTACTGTGTTGCCTTGTGGGGGAGAATTTGCATACATGGGATATTCAGTTGAGTCGGGCTGAGTTCGCTCATAACTCGGCGGTGAACCGAAGCACAGGCTTCGCTCCTTTTCAGATTGTGTTTGCTACTGTTCCTCGTGGTCCGACTGACTTGATGGCTTTACCTTCACCTATCCGTGCTGATGTTCGTGCTGTGGATATGATTGAGGCTCTTCGGGCCACTCATCGGGCTACACATGACCAGTTAGTGGCCTTGACTGCTACTTATAAGGGTGATGCGGACCGTTCACACCGTGTGTTAGAGTTTGAGCCCAGTGATTTTGTTTGGGTTGTGTTGACTCGTGATCGATATCCCGCCCATGAGTACAACAAACTTTCGGCAAGGAAAACTGGGCCTTTGGAGGTTTTGGTGAAAATCAACCCCAATGCTTACCGCTTGAAGCTTCCTTCTCATATTCGCACTTCGGATGTCTTCAATGCGAAGCGCTTGGTTCCTTACACGGGGGACAATGATGATTTGGAGGATACTATGTTTGGTTCGAGGGCGAACCTTCTTTTGGTGGGGGAGAATGATGTGGCCACATTATCGCTTAATTATTTGGAGGCCCAAGATCGAGTGTTCAAGCCCAAGAAGTAACATGCTTGTTATTTATTTTCGTAGTAGCCTTTTAGTTAAGCTCATATCTTACTTATGTTATTGGGCCTTTGTCTTGGTATTTATTTCATTTCCAAGAACATTTTTAGGGTTGTTGAATTTTAAGTATTGAATGAAATTTTGACGACACCTAGTATACGTAGTATCATGGTGTTCGTTCTTCATGTTCTAGCTTCTGCTACGTCATACTCCATATAACTTTTTTTTCTAGTATCCACGTCAAACAAGTTTCAAATTTATTTTAATTATATCTAGTTTACATATTTTTCAGCATCATGTTTTTGCAAGAAATTTTTTTTTTCAAGATCGGAATTCAAGAGGTTAACAAATGAAGAACGCAACTTTTGGGCTGACAAAATAAGAACAATAATTTTAAAATGTGATAAATTGAAGGTATAAATTAATTAGCGCCTCAATAAAAATTGGGCTAGTTTGTCCAATTTAGGCTAAATACAGGCTACAATTAGGCTGAAATAGGGCCGATTTTGTTACAGTACTACACTACACACACATAAGTATGATATATACTTCCTTACTTACACTATAGCAGCTGTTAGTATAAGTTTCTTCACAGCAGTTAGCTTGCTCTTATTGTTGGTTAGTTTGTTACGTTTGTTAGGTGGTAACACTATGAAGCTTCTAGTAGCTCATCATTTTCTATTTATACTTGTAACCATCATCACAATGCTTAGTGAAATAAACACACATATTAAATCTCTGAATGTATTTCAACATGGTATCCGATGGGACGGTTACGATCATCTCTACGCGGTTACTTGGTTGATCTTCAATTGATTTCTCCTTGTTAATACTGATTTCTGTTTTTCTTCGATGGATTCTTCAATGGATTCCTCTTTTCCTTTACCGAAATCGTTTCTAACCCTAACTATTCGTCTTGATCGCTCCAATTATAGTTTTTGGCATTCTCAGGTTTTAGCCATTGTTTATGCTCACGATTTTGAGAAATTTCTTACTTGCTCTGAATCTGATGTTCCTCCCTTGGTTTCTGTCGATGCGTGTGGTGTTAATCAATTTAATCCTGTTGCTCACATTTGGCATAGAAAGGATCAGTTTCTCTTGGGATGGATGCTCTGTTCGATTACTGAAACCATGCTCGGTTATGTCAATCGGTGTTCTCACTCATTTCAGGTATGGAAGGTGTTCGATGAATTGTTTCACTCACAATCGAAAGCTCAGGCGTTACATTTGAGGTTTAAACTTCAATCTCTTAAGAAAGGTGGATCTACAATCGATGAGTATATTCTTCAACTTCGCAGTATTTCTGATGCACTACACGCTTCTGGTAATGGAATTTCTGATGACGATTTGATAATGCATCTTCTTGGTGGTTTAGGTTCTGACTATGATGCGGTGGTTGTTAATCTTACCACTCGCTCTACTTTACCTACCTTCTCTGAAATTCATTCGATTCTCCATACACATGAAATGCGTCTTCTCAATAATGCTACTGCCCAACACTTTTCTTTTCCATCATCCACTTCTTCTACTCATTCTAACTCTTACGTCGCTCCTTCTGCTAATTTTGCTGCTAAAACCAATAAATCAAATTCCTCTTTCACTGGTGACAGATCCAAGGGTAAACCAAAGTTTTATGGAAAACAAAGGATTTATTGTCAGCTTTGTGGCAAGCCCAATCACATTTCAGTAAAATGTTTTAAAAGGTTTGATCACTCATTTACTGGTCTTGATCCTGCTTCTCTTCCTGGTAATTCTAATGGCTCTAACTCCTCTACTGGAAATAATCAAGCTCCTTTCTCTCATCTTACTCAAGTCACTAATCCTCAGACTAATCCTAGTGCCTATCATGCTGCTTTTGTTGCAAATACTTACTCTCCTCAACCTCATCCTAGCTTCCAGTATCATCCTACTCCTCAATCCTATTATCCTTCTGATTTTTCTTCTACTTCATCCCAACCCACCTCATCGGGTTCTAATTGGTATGTTGACAGTGGGGCAACTAATCACATAACCTCTTCTCTTGGTAATATGCATGTGAGCACTCCTTATAATGGTAAGTCCAGTTTAATTGTTGGTAACAGTGCTTCTATTCCTATTTTAAATGTTGGATCCTTACCTATCTCTAGCTCTAATGGTACTAAGTCTCTCATTATGAATGATGTTTTATATATGCCTGATATTACAAAGAATTTGTTAAGTATATCAAAATTTCTTTGTGATAATGATGTGTTTATTGAGTTTCATGCTTCTTTTTGTCTTGTTAAGGATCAGTGAACAAAGCAAATTCTCCTGAAGGGAGTGCTTAAGGATGGTCTTTATCAACTTAATGTTGCTGCCTTGAGAAAACCTACTGGTGCATCTTCACTTGTTTTGTCTTCTGATTTTTCATGTAATTTTGTTTCTCTCTGCTAAACTAGCTGATGTCTGGCACCTTCGCCTAGGTCATCCTTGTCTTAGCACTTTGAATTCTATTTTGAAGCAATTGAACATTCCTCTACATAAAGATATCAATTTTTGTAATGCTTGCAAATTGGGAAAAATGCACCAGGCTTCTTTTCATTCTGTTGATTCTCATTCAAATGTTCATTTTCATGTTATACATGTTGATGTTTAGGGTCCATCTTCTCAATTGTCTACTGATGGTTTCTCATATTATTTATCTCTGATAGATGAATGCACTAGGTTTACTTTGATTTTTCCTTTGAAAACCAAATCTGAGGTTGCTAATCTTTTGATTCAGTTCTTTTCTTATGTTGATAGGCAGATTGGTACTAAGATCAAATGCTTTCAATCTGATATGGGTGGGGAGTTTATTACTTTACATTCCTTCTTTAATTCTCATAGCATCATTTAAAGACATTTCATGTCCACACACACACCAGCAAAATGGTCTTGTCGAATGAAAGCACCAACACATAACTGATATGGGTTTAACATTACTTGCTCAGTCCAACTTGCCTTTAAATTTCAGGTGGGATGCTTTTTGTACTATTGTATTTCTTATCAATAGACTCCCTACACCTACTCTTCACAACTCCTCTCCTTATCAGAAGCTATATAATTCTGTTCCAGATTATTCTTGCATTAAGGTGTTTGGATGTTCATGTTTTCTTTTTCTTAGGCCTTATAATTCTTCTAAGTTGCAATATAGATCCTCGCAATGCATTTTTCTGGGTTACAACTTACATCATAATGGTTATAAATATTTGCATCCTTCTGGTCGGATTTATATTTCAAGTACTGTGGACTTTGATGAATCTGTTTTTCCATGCTCTTCTCTGTTTAATACAGGTTTAGCTCCTTCCACATCCCCCTCATTTACTACTATACCCATTCCCGATTCTTCCCAGTCCAGTTTTCCTAATGCGCCTACACATATTACCTATCAACCTAATCTTCTTCCTACTTCTGCCCCAATCATTTTCCACACAATTACTCTCCAGTTCACTCATCTGATACTGAGTCTCCTATCCTTAATTCTTCATCTAATTCTACAGCTTCTACTCTTCAAGTTCATATCCTTACTCCACCTCCACTCTCTACATCTCATCTTATGGTCACTAGATCAAAATCTGGAATTTACAATCCTAAATCATTTTTATCCTCAATTGTTTCTGAACCTGATATAGTAGCCCAAGCCATTGCCATTCCTGAATGGAAACAAGCAATGCTTGAGGAGTACACTGCTCTTATTAACAACCACACTTAGGAGCTTGTTCCTTCCACAAAAGACATCATTCCTATAACCACCAAGTGGATTTTTCGGGTGAAATATAAAAAAGATGGTTCTCTAGACAGATACAAAGCACGGCTTGTTGCTAGAGGATTTCAGCAAAGTGCAGGGGTGGATTACTTTCATGCTTTTTCTCCAGTAATTAAACCTCTAACTCTGAGAATTGTGTTCTCTCTTGCTGTTACCAGGGGTGGCAAATACAGCAGATAGACATAAATAATGCTTTCTTGAATGGCCAACTAAAAGAAACCGTGTACATCACTCAGCTTGAAGGTTTTGTTAATAAGGATCATCCTACTCATGTTTGCAGATTAGTTAAGGCTTTATATGGTTTGAAGCAGGCGCCGAAGGCTTGGTATGACACACTTTGAAGCTTTCTTCTATCTCTGGGTTGTGACCATTCTAAACTGGATCATTGCTTGTTCTATAAAATACAAAATGGTCATATGCTTCTACGCTTGGTTTATGTGGATGACATTTTGATAACAGGAGATTGTGACAGCGATATTTTTCAATTGATTAACACACTTCATCTTCAGTTCTCTCTTAAGCACTTAGGATCTGTCAATTATTTTCTTGGCATTGAAGTTTCTACTTCCTCAGGGTCAATAAAACTTACTCAGTCAAAATATGTCAAGGAACTTCTTGCTAAAGCCAATCTTTCCACTTGTAAACCTTGTCCTACTCCTGCTTGTCCAAGTCTGAAACTTTCCAAAAATGATAGTTCACTCTTCTCCCACCCTTCATTATACAGAAGCATAGTTGGGGCACTTCAATACCTAACCTTAACAAGACCAGATATTGCTTCCAGTGTTAACAAGTTAAGTTAATTCTTGGCTCAACTTACTGCTAACCATTGGAGTGCTTGTAAACGTGTCCTCCGATATCTAAGATGGTATTTCTTTTGCTCCTGTTTCTAATTTTCAATTGCAGGCCTTCTCCGATGCGGATTTTGCTTCTTGTCTTGATGATAGACGTAGCATCACTGGCTACTGTATTTTCCTTGGTCCTAATCTCCTATCCTGGAGTTCCAAGAAGCAAAATGTAGTGGCACGTAGCAGCACTGAGTCAGAATACAGGTCCATTGCCACAACAGCCACTGACTTAACTTGGATTACATCCTTGTTTCGTGAGCTCAGACTTCCTCTTGTTGGTCCTGCCATTTTATGGAGTGATAATCAAGGTGTTATAACCTTGGCTTTCAGTCTCTCCTTTCATTCCCGTACAAAACATATTGAGGTTGATGTGCATTACTTACGGGAAAAGGTTCAAGCAAATCAACTTGATGTTCGTTTTGTTCCCTCCGAAGATCAACCGGCTGATATCATCACCAAACCACTCTCCCCTTCTCGCTTCCGCTCTCTATGCTCTATGCTTGGTTTTGTCCTCAATTGTGGTCCATAGCAAATGGGGGCATGTTACAGTACTACACTACACACACATAAGTATGATATATACTTCCTCACTTACACTATAGCAGTTGGTAGTATAAGTTTCTTCACAGCAGTTAGCTTGCTCTTATTGTTGGTTAGTTTGTTACGTTTGTTAGGTGGTTACACTATGAAGCTTCTAGTAGCTCATCCTTTTCTATTTATACTTGTAACCATCATCACAATGCTTAGTGAAATAAACACACATATTAAATCTCTGAATGTATTTCAACAGATTTAACCTGAATTTGGTCTCAATTTGCAATTTTACAAGTTGCGTCCTTAAATTATCAATATGAGAAAGTTATGATTTTCATTTTGATAGCCTAGAAAATTATTGTCATCATTTATCACCCCGAAAAAAATGATCCTTAATTTATCCCCCCTTTTGAATTATTGTCCTGAAAAAATATATTTTCTCCTATCTATGCATGCCAAATTTATTAAAATAACCCAGCCACTTGTATTTAAAGCAAATGGAGATGTTAAAATTTTGATAGTGTGAAAATTATAGAAAAATATCTAATTAAATAATTTACTTAGTTTTATCATACAATATATGATGATACTAGCTGTTTTTATTATATACTAATATTATAATTAAATTAATATCTATTAAAATTACATATAAATTATAAATCTTAAGATTGTTGAAGAGAATAGAGAAGAATAATTTCTAAGATTGAGATTTAACCGAATGAATTACATAGATACAGTTCTATTCTATTTATATTAGAGTAGAGTATTAGTGTTCCTATTCTATAGTATTAGTTTACAAAATAACTACAATTAATGTAGCAAAATTAAGTTCACACTATATTTACACTATCTTTACAGCCCCCCTCAAAATGGGAGTGGATGTTGAGAAGTCTCATTTTGATCTTGAAGTTCTTGAACAATGTTGGAGCTAATGGTTTTGTAAGTAGGTTTGCAAGATTTTCTTCACTTGGTATTTGAACAACCTTGATCACCCCTTGTTGAATCTTCTCTCTTGTGAAATGTATATCAATTTGAATGTGCTTGGTCTTTTCATGAAGAACAGGGTTGTGTGCTATGCAAAAGACATCTCTACTGTCTGTGAAAATATTCACAGGTTTTGGGTGAGCATTCTTGAAGTCTTGAAGAATGTACAAAATCCACTGGACTTCACATGAAGTGGAGCACATTGCCCTGTATTCAACCTCTGCAGAAGATCTACTTACTGTGTTTTACTTCTTTGATTTCCATGAGATTAGTGAAACACTCAAGTAGACAACATAGCCTGTAATGCTCTTCCTTGTTTGGTTATATCTAGCCCAATCAGAATCTATAAAAGTTTGTAATTGGAAAAAAGTTGTTAGAGGAATAGAAAATGTCTTGTCCAACAGTGGACTTAATGTATCTAAGTAACCTGTGCACAATTGCTAAATGATTTTCAGTTGGCTTACTCATGTGTTGGGTCAAAGTATGCGCAACATAGGAAATATCAGGTCTTGTAATAGTTAAATACAAAAGGTTATCAACAAGCTTTCTATACTCAGAAGGATCCTGTAGTAAAGAAGCATCTGATTGTGTAAAAGACAATTTACAATCCATTGGTGTTGTGCATGGTTTGCATCCCAAATAGCCACAATCAGTTAATAGGTCTAGAGTATATTTTCTTTGACAAAGTTGTAACCCTTTATCACTACCGGCTACCTCAATTTCCAAAATGTATTTCAATGTGCCAAGGTCTTTAATTGTGAATTTCTTATGCAAATAATCTTTTATATTCAAAATTTCATGCAAGCTATATGCAGTGAGTATTATATCATCAACATAGCAAAGCAATATAGTAAAACCGGAATCTTTTGATTTAGAAGTGAACAAATCTAAACAATGGATCATATGATATCATCTTAAGATTGTTAAAGACAATAGAGAAGAATAATTTTTGAGATTGAAATTTAACCGAATGAATTACATAGATACGGTTCTATTCTATTTATACTAGAGTATGGTATTAATATTCCTATTCTATAATATTAGTTTACAAAATAACTAACAATATAGCAAAATTAAATTCACATTATATTTATACTATCTTTACAATAAATAATTTTTACTGTACGTAATTGGTTCATGATACATTGCCCATCTAATTTGCGTGATACCGACTTGTCACTACATGCGATATGGAATTGTATTTTTATGGAATAAAAATACAGGAAAACAACCAAAATATATATATATATATATATATATATATAACTTCTCTTGTGTACAAATAGAAAATACCGTGTTATCGAAATCTTTACTTGAAATCCACAACAAATTTTTTTTTTTTAAATGCTAGCTCTGCCTGTGCATGTGAGTGCAAAAATTATTTTCACAATAAAATATAGAGTATTTATTACTCCCTCCGTCCCAACTCTTTTTTCTATTTTGGGACATTCCAACTCTTTTTTTCTACCTTAAAAATGAAATAATTTACACTCATAAAAGTCAATAAAATATAATTTTTATATTTTATTAATTAACTTTACATTTATATACTTTATTTTTTTTAATTCGTATGCCTGAATTTTTTTTAAGAAGACCCGGATCAGAGGGAGTATTTCTTTTAGAGCATTTATTTATGTATATAAATAAAATTTAAAACGTTTTTCAACATGAAAGTACGAGGAAGAGTGAAGGATTTGGTTAGCTAATCTTTTGACTGACCCCTTTTACGAAGGAATAAATTGATTAGAGAGAGAGAGTGAGAGTCCTAGGATCTGATGTAGTATTAAATAAAACAAGAAAAATGAGATACTAGTTTACTAAGGCGTGTGACAATCTGGTCACGCGCGAACTGCTCTCCCTAAATCATGATCACTTCTACATTACTTTATGTTTTATGTTGGTGGATTTATATATATATATATTATTACTGTCATACAAACATATTATTATTATTATAATATGTATATATGTTATTTGTTTAAAAATAAATTTTTAAATAATAATATATATATATATAATTAGTAATAGTATGTACCATAATTTTATTATACTATCATATTCATATGCATATATAAAATAATATTTTATATTGTACGTAAATTATGTGCCATAACTTTACTACAATTAAAAATAATTAGGGTAAAAGCTGAAAATTAGAATATCCACTACCTCATTAGAAAAATTATTATTCTCTCTTACGTTGGAATTGTCTTTTGACAAAATCTTATATACAAATTTCTACCGTAGAAATATTTATTTTTGGAAAATTCGTGGGTCTAAATCGGGTCGGGTCGTATTTGAGTATTTTTTTCCAAAATTCGTGCAACTTGTAATTTCAGTTTTTTTTCTCCCAGGTATGTTACAATTTGGGCAAATGCATGTTACTTTAAGGCAAAATGTGTGTTACAACCAGACTAAATATTATTTTCTACACATATTCATTTATTTTTGTAGAAGTAAATATTTTCCATGCAATGTAACACATGTATATGTTACATTGTATGTGTAACACATATTTATTCTTAATAAAAATATATTTTATCCTATAGTAACACATATATGCTCATATAATAACACAAATTGAAGAACAAATATGTGTTACAATTAGAGTAAATGTGTATTACTGCAAATGTATGTTACAATTGGAGTAAATTTGTGTTACTGCAAATGTGTGTTACATCTAGAGTAAATGTGTGTTACAATTAGAGTAAATGTGTGTTACTGCAAATGTATGTTATAATTAGAGTAAATGTGTGTTACTGCAAATGTGTGTTACAATTAGAGTAAATGTGTGTTACTGCAAGATCAAATATGTGTTACTGTATATATATACAAATATTTATTTATCCTTAGAAAAATATATATTATATTTTATATGACATATATAAGGTATTAAATGATGTATTAGTATATGAATAACATATTATTAACATAAATCAACAAAGAGAATAAAAAATAAATTAAGTAACACATATTTATTCTTGCAAAAATACATATTTTTCTTTATAATTACTTGAAAAGTACAAAAAAATAATTTTTTAAGAATTAGTAACACATATTTTGTCTAATTGTAACACGCATTTGCCCAAATTGTAACATACCTGGGAGCGAAAAAATCTGGAATTACAAGTTGCGCGAAATTTGGAAAAAAAAAATGTCCAAATCTAACCCGACCCGGTTTAGACCCGCGAATTTTTTAAAAATGAATATTTCTATAGTAAAAATTTCTACACAAGTGTTGCTCTTTTCTTTTTGGTTGAGATTGAATATGGTCCAGCTCTAATAATGGTTGTGATTTTGGCCTATAGCAAGTTGAAATGATGTGTCATATGTTCAATAGTAAAAAATTTATTAATTAGAGCAAAAATGCTTAAAAAATATTCATGCGAACTCTAGTTCACTAGATTTTCTTTTTTTAAATATTGACCAAATCTACACATATATAAAAGTAGAAGTGAAAAGAGAGAGAAAAGAATGTTTATTTGAACAAGTGTGGTGCGCTTGCGTTGTGAGGAAATGGTGAGATTCACTCTTCAATAAAGAGATTGAATTAATTTTATCAAAAAAAATTTATATTTTACATTATGCAATAATTTCAATTTTATTTAAATTTTAAATTTACTTTCAACACACTATACATTAAACCATTTGTTCTCTAAGTTATTCAATTTAACATATATATATATATATATATATATATATATATTGTAAATATAAAAATAAAATTTAAATTCTAAATATATATATTTTGTTATTATAAAAGTGATTATTTAATAACTGTAATTATACGATTGAAATTTAAATATTTTTGCTTAGATTATGTAACTTACGTAAAAAAATAAATCATTCTTTATAAATTTTAGTGCATAATTTTAAATTTATAAGATTGATTAAACATTTTAATACATCCATATAAAATATAATCTTTTCATACTAAAGAAAAATAACAATGGTAAAAGAAATTTAATTTATATTTATTTTGGTCGGTAAAAAAATATTTTATTTAAAAGAATTGGGTGATATATATATAATATACTCAATCCTAATTAAAATTTACATTTTATTTTTGATAAATATTTATTATAATTTATTATTCATTAAATTTTATATTTAAAATTTATAATATTCAATTCGTGTCTCGCTGTAAGAATTAGAGCATGTTTTCAACCTCTACTAAAAGTGTGGAAACACTTATTTTTTAAGTTGGTAAGACTCAATTTTTTTTTTAAAATAAGTGGTTCTACACTTCTAGTAGAGATTTAAAACAGAAAGTTACTTAGTATACGGTATAATAGTTGTCAAAATGTATTAGTGAAAATATATTTGACTTGGACAAGTGTTAATGTAGTAGTATAAAATTAAAATATGGAAAATGATTAAAGAAAAAGTAGTTGAGATAAAAAGAAAAAAAGGAAGTGGGGGAGTTAAGGGGGTCACAACCCAAGAAGGTTGTCCCCCTAATGCAGGCCCAAAGCAACCCCTCCTTTGGCGCCGGTGTCTCCGCTTTGCCTTTGATGCAACACACACACACTTTCCACTTTTTTTGTGTGTGAAAAAATGTCGAGAATTAAATTACTAATGTTGAGCTTTGGAAACTTCTTTCTGGAAAAATCCCTTTGCTGACATTCTGCACTCCTGTTCCCAATACCCACCTTTTTTTTAATTTTTACTTGCACTTAAACTGTTACATGCAAAGATGAAAATATCGGTACATAGGAAATATCGAAGTATTAAATTTGTGGAAATATCGATAGATATATCGATATCGATATCGGTAAATTTAAATTATAAAAAATTTAAGAGAAAATATTTAATACATAAATTTAATAAAAGAATTTAAATATATAAATTTTTACAGTTGTGACAAATTTATATATATATATACGTTTTACTAATTTTTTGGAGTTTTTCACGAAATTTATCGATATTTCCTCGATATCTAATGATATTTGGTTTAATTTGTGAAAAAAATTAGCGATATTGATATTATAGACCGATATTTTTTATTTTTTTTATGAATATATATTATGAAAATATCGTTTCTACCCAATATCAATATCGGTGACTATGAAAAATGAATATATTGTAGATATATCGAAAAAATATCAGAGTAGTGTTAGTAGAATATCGATACGATCATAAATATTGACTTAATTTGGTTAGCCCCATATAAATTAATTAACAAAAAAACCGGCCTAGCTAATTCAACTAAGCCAAGACAAAAATTACATTCCTATGACAGACTAATTATTTATGTATTAATTAATATAATAAAAAGGGGAGCTAGGCATGCATGAAATTAAAAAATAAAAATAAAAAGACAATGTGGAATAAAAAAAAGGAGTTGTTTGTGTATTTTAGTAGAGAATATTTCAGGTGCATGCGCAAGAGAAGGAAGAAAAGGTGTTTGATGTTCTCATTTGAGTGAAAACTAAGCATGAGAACCCTAAAAGTGAGATTGGCCTCCTCTTTGATATCATTTTCCTCACCTTCTTCTCCTTCTCATCCCGAGGCATCTCTCTCTCTCTCCCTCTCTCTCTAAATACATACATATATACATATATATATAGTTTGTCTCCATAGCTTCTTTCTCATGATCTTAGCTTCTCTCTCTCTCTCTCTCTCTCTCTCTCCCCTAATATTAGTAAACCCTAGTTGATCCCACTAGTAATTAAAATCTTTTTCTTTTTTCCTCAATAGTACAAAAAAGCGAAATAAAAGCTCACTTCCCTTTTCAATAGAGTGATGCAATAATTTCCCCATTTTATCGATACAAAGAGTTTTAGATTCTATATTTAGGCATATATGCATATAGTTAATTAGGATAATTTTCCTTTTCTTTTCTTGATTATTGTTGTTTATTTTTATCACTATCAATCGATCTTGTTGCATCATATGCACAACCCCACCAAAAATTAAGTTGTTGATATTAATTCTAATCGAATATGTTGCAACCCTCAACAACAGCCAAACATCCCCTATGATTTCAAGATGTCCATAAGTTATGATTATGCTGTCTTTTTCGAACTCCATGTTGGACCATTTCCATCCCTTTTTCAATTTAATTATACTGCCCCTTTTTTATATTTTGACTCATTCGCATTATAAAATCCTAGAATAATAGATTTAATTTGTGAGTGTATATATATTGGTGGTGAGATTCACGAATTTAAGCTGGGTTTTTTGTTTCAAGAGGTAACACAGAGAGCGATGTTGGTGAGGTTCAATCCGAAGACGAACTTACTGAGGTAGCAAGTACGATCTCAGATTGAGCCGCGCCAATATCACTCTCTTTGCTTGAAGCGAGAGGTTCTCTCAATTCTAGCTATTTGTCTCTTCTACAGTATTCGCAAGAATCAAATGTATTTGAGTTCATCAATTTTTTTCTAGTATTCTAAGAATCAATCAAAAATTAGCGTGTGCACTTTTATGTATTTTAATTTTTATTTGGTTATTCATTTATAATATTATACGTCTATATACGCACTTGCTGCATCATTTTACAATTTCTTAATGCGATTTTGTACTTGATTTAAATATGCATTCGGATAAATTAATTACATGATGTGTGGAAACTTATAATTTTAGAATTTTCTTTTTCTTTTCTTTTTCTTTTTTGGAGAAGATGTAATGAAATCATATTAATTATACCTTAATAATTTGTACGGTCGACTTTGTTTTGATGCTTAATGCAGGTTCAAGGCTGGAACACCTTTCATCAGCACTCGCGGCATGTATATATATATATATAGCTATTTTTATTAACTTAAATTAATGTAAAAATTAACTTTCGTCGTGAAACTCACGTATATATAGCTAATTTTATTAATTAAATTAATTATCATATATATCTTTTAATTATTAATTTTATAATGAAACTAATTCATATTTAAATAATTAATTATTTG
>JAPKLY010000044.1:490398-540269 GCA_026898435.1 Prunella vulgaris
AAAATACTACTAAAAAATCACACATATTATTATTAAAAATAATATTTTAAAAAATACACCTACATTGTACCGTGCAAAAAAAAACGTACTCGTACTCATGATAAATAAAGAGGTTCGTAAATCTTTATTTTATTTTCCATTCTGTATTTGATGTTCCATTTTATTAAATTATTAATGCATGTTGGTGTGATGCATATTTCTTTATTTTATTTTCACTCTCCACGTGCCGTTCATCTACACGTTATGGAACACAAAAAATTGTGAAATATAAAGTGAAATACTAAATATGGTTGAGTTTTATGATAGATGTTTCATTTAATGACCAAAAATAAATTATGTGAATAGGCAAAGTATTATATATATGTATAATACTCACCTTAATAATATCCGTGTACAATATTTATGTGTCAAATACTGGGTCATAATATAAGATAATTTGATTCATTTTTCATTTCACTCTTCCCCCCCCCCCCCCTTCTCTGGATCTCTCCATCTCTATCTAATGGTACGATTGACGGTGACACCTCCCGCAATCACTTTTCACCTTCACCTCCACGATAAGCGTACTGTGGCTCCCGTTCCGCTTGTGCTCTCTAAGCCATAAGAAAGGGAAACAATGTCATCGGTGCTCCCACAATCACTCTCCACCTCTACCTCCACGACCGGCGTACCGCGCGGCTCCCGCTCTACTTCAGCTCTCGAAGCCATACGAAAGGGAAACACCATCGTTTGTATTCAGGGAACAAATACTATTGCTTATCGTTGAGAAAAAGTCAATCCCTAAGCTGCAATATTTAAGGTATCTTTCTCTCTCTCATAGAGCAATTACAGATCGAGAGATGTAGATTTATTGTGTTTAGATGAATTAATGATTTTTTTTAGAGTTTAGGGATTGCTAATGTGAGGTTTAGTTGTTTTCATTGACTACTTATTGATTTTGGATCTTGATTTTTTTTATTTAAAATTATGTTAATTACTTTCTCAATACACATTTTGCTTGTAAATGGCAATTAAATGGTCTAAAAGTTGTGTAATTGATTCATTAACAAGTGGTTCTACAATCATTCATAACGTCCAAGTTTGTAAAACAAATTTGTAATCAACATATTTAACCATGTCAGGTATATAAATTTTTGGTGTTTAATGCCTCTCTTTTCTAAAATTTGTTGAGGATAGCTAGAGAAAAAAGCATACTATCATATGTGGTATAATATAGTCGAATGACATCCAAAAATCTGTAATTCATCTAATATAGTCGAATAAGTCAAAAAACAGATAGGTTGAGTTCTGAGTGTTGTGCTCTCGAAATCTCAGTAGAGATAACCCACCTACTGACCGCTTAAGTAGCTAGTCAGTTGGATAGCTATCTCAATAAGCTAGAGTTACGTGCGGAAGTGTCAGCCCTTAAATTCTACTCGTTTTATGTCTTGAAAATTGGTTTTTCCATTTTGCTTAGAAATTGGTTATTAAGGGAGGTGCACAAGTTCAGAGTCTTCTGAGTGTAAAACAATGTTGAATGCTCAGTTTAATATGATGGCAGTTATGATCCTGAACAGAATATAAATCAGCACATAGAGGCGTTTTTTAACGTGGTTCAGAGATAGTTAACTCCTACGTCCACGACCTGATTTAACAGGAAGCAATCCTCTCATGAGGATTGATACTTGTGTTTTAATGTGCTAAGGTGCATGAGTAGCCTTCTTCCTTTCTCAAGAATTCGACCCCTGGGTGTTTTACAAGTCTCAGTCCTTCCTACCAACCAACTCACAACCTGAGGGGTTTGACTTTCTGGTTTCCAACTAAGGTTGTGATAATCCTTGCAAACTATACAATGCTAAGGATAATGATTATCACTCTAAGCAAATACAGAATGATTCATAAATACAACACTAGAAAAATTTAATTGCAGAGTGTTGTTTAGAGTATGCTTTGAGTGCTAGGAATCTTGGACAATTTCAATCGCTTGAAAATTTCCCGTAACCTTGAATGGGAGCAAGGTCTTCTGTATTTATAGGGAGATTCAAAATAGATCCGTTGGAGGAGATCTTTTTGAATCTTCCTATTTTAAGTAGGTGCATGCTAGCTTGTACTTGATGAGCTTTTCACCATGCTTAAATGGGAAATTCTCTGGTCCGCCGCCTACAGGTCTGAGGAACATTAAATGTGGCGTAGTCTCCATACGAACCTGTTGACATCCTACTGGTCGCGCTTCCAACGGCTAGTAAAGTGATGTGACTTTATGCTTCATCGTACATTTAAAACTCTGAGTGTCTTGCATTTTACTCAGGTTATATGCTTGTGTTAACATAAATGCTAACTCTCCATTGCGTATGTAACCTTTTCTATCAAGACTTACAAGTATCAGTAAGATGATACTCAGCTCGATTACTCAGGTGAAGTTAAAAACAGCGAGTGCATAGTGCCCATATCTTGGAAAAAAAGTATACATAAATACATATATGTTACTCTTTCACAAAAATATATGTTACTATACAGTAATATATATGTTACAAAACAATAATATGCATGTTACAAATCAATAATATGCATGTCACAAGCAAAATAATAATTATTCTAACAGATTTACATATAACAAAATAACAATGAGTTACTAAACAACACAAAATAATTTTACTATTTATGTTACTATATAGTAATAATATATGTTACTTTATAAGAATATTTTTTTTACTATACAATAAAAATGTTAATTTTTCATAAATTTTTTACCATATCAGCACTTATAAACTTGTCAACAGATGTTGACTCAACCCAGTTTGTCCATCCTCCAAAAACCTGAGCTTCGTTATCAGCCAAAGAACCTTTCTTCCTCATTATATCATTAAGCGGTATCTACAAAAAATATACAATACAGAAAAAGTTTACAAATGCAATAAAAAAAGAAAAAAGAATGAAAAATTAAAAACTTACACTATAATCCAGCCCAAAAACAAATCGAGATACAACAGAAGAAGATGATGAAACAAGCTTTCAAAGCAAGCCATAAAACAAGCAGCATTCAAGACATTGTGCACAATCTCAGTTTGCGGCAACATGGTTATCATATCTTCTCGAGAGACGAGATACATGCAATTTTTTGAAACGAAAAACTTCTCACTGATAAAAAAAAAACTGCATGTTACTAGAATTAAAAATGATTTAAAAAAATAAAAAAATATGTTACTTTCAACATTTTTATATGTTACTACACAGAACAAATAGTGTTACTATAAGAATGACAAAAGAGAACTTACATCAAATTGTCCTTGTAATGAAAAATGTAGTCCACCAGCTCCATTTCATGATGTTCCAATTCAACTAAATTGTTCTTCTCCATCTCAATAAATGGACTCAAAAACCCACATGAGTTACCAAAATCTAAATCAAATTATTGAAAACAGCAGTTGATTGGTGTGAAAATTGCTCGAAATTTACGTACATTAATTGCTTAATTTGATAGGATTTCATGCATTTTTATACACTAATTTAATAATTTGAGCTTAATCGTGAAATATCAATTGTGTTACAATTTTAGTGAATATTAAATGGATTTGTGAAATTATTATTTGTCCTAATTAACATTAGTCTTATGAATTTATATCTTTTTATTTATTTAAAAACTTATTGTTAAAAGGACATTTAATTTAATTCAAATTGGAGTGCTCTGGTTTTGGCAGGATCTGAAAGGAAAGGATTAAAAGAGATGGGCCCACCCCCTACAACTGCCATGCCATCGGCAGCTGCTTTCTGCCATAACCACTTTGCAACAACTCAACCATTGCCAGATTCGCACCCTTTCTCAGCCAAAATCGTTGCCTGAAGCGTCGCACTCGCCGACGCCGGAACCTTCAACCGCCTAGCTCTCGCCGCTGCGATTCCCGTCGCCGCGTCCATTAACAGCGACTCCACCGGAAGTCTTCACAGCAGTTCGTAAACCGCTGGCTGAAACTGGAAATCGACACCCACACCAAGCTCGTCTCTGAAGATACCTCTGCAACAACCCAATCGAAGACTCGCCTTTCAACCGTCACCTGGAAACAATCACAGCTTCACCTGCAACCGCCCTTCGTCGTCAATCGAAGATTCTCTTCCGCCGTCGAAGCCGTACACAGCCTCAAACCGCCGGATCGCCTACTCTGCTCTCGCCTTCACCACCGCAAGCCGCGTCCACTCCACTGCCCGGAATTCCTACTACATTAACGCCGCCGTCGCTCGTGAAGCCCAATCCTACGCGCCTCGTCGTTCCCTGTTCACAGCACACCCAGGCTGCCGTCGATTCATTGCCGGAATTCCCTCAGTCTCGCCAAACTCACGAAGAGGAAACCGCCTTTGCTGGTAATTATTGGGCCCAAATTTCCTTCTAGTTTCTTAAAGCCCAACATTGTTTTGATATTGTGGCCCATTTGTGTGAGTAATTCACGAGGGCAAGGAGAGATTATATATATTTATTTCATTAGAGAGAAAACAGAGTTGGTTATTAGAACATTAGATTAGGTTTTTTTTTTTTTTTCCTCTCTTTCGTTTCTTTTGGAACAGTAGATTTTAGGAAAAACTCTTTATCTTTTACCTCATGATTTATTAATTAGGATTTATGATTTTCTTATTTTATTTAATTTATATTATGATTGTCTTTAGGATCATTAATTAGGTTTTTTTTGTTCTAAATATGTGATTTAGGATTAAGTTCCCCTGTTAGGATTATGCTAATTTTCTGTTCATTTGAGACTCATTTTATGTAGTGCTTTATAATTCGAGATAACATTTAGGAGTTTTGGTTTAATTAATTTGAATAAGTGCATGCTTAAGACTATTAGGTGTACGAGTTTAATTAATTTAATTATATGATTTCTAAATTGTGAGTCTTGTTAATTGGGCTAATGTTTGGACCAGTCGTGTCAATTAGCTGAGGACGACTACATGAAACACTAGCTAATAATTAGTGAAAGCCGAATAGGTTGGTTTAAGTACCTTGTTGGGAAATGATTAAATTATTCAACACCTTAGGATTTTAATTTGTCTTGAATGCGAGAATGAGGGCTCTAGACGCACTTATCCCGACTCATCGATGATAGACAACACAGTTTAATTACTTGTCTATGAGCATTAGACTTAATTAAGTGGTTGCTTTTGATCCTTGTGAATACATTTTATATCTTGGTCTAAATTAATAGGGGAAAAATAATCCTAAGGATCATGTTTAGAGCATAATCTCGACCCTCACATTTACATAGTTTTAGGTTGCGTTTTATTTCATTTATTTAATCTTATTGAAGTCCAGTTAGATTTAGGAAAACCCCCTGCAATTTCAATTCATAGTTAGGATTTTTTATTTATTTCTCTCTAATTCAAACAATTAACAAACATTCACTCCTATATTTACCTCATGTGGGTTCGATACTACTTGTCCCTATACTTGCTTATACTACACGATCTCTTCCTCTTAAGGGTTTGGATTTTGTTTTATTGCAAAATATTAGAACAAGTCAGCAGCCTCTTCATCAATCTTTACCCCACTACCTTTACCACTTTCATCCTTAACTTTATCAGCAACCTCATTACCAGCTTCATCAGCAGCAGCATCACCAATTTGGTCACCAACTTCATCAGCATCATCACCTCCATCATCTTTTTCCTGCTCAGCATCAAGATCCATTCCTTCACCATGCTCCTCTATTTCTTCCTCATCACTCTCACTCTGACTCTCCTACCCTTCTTTATCCACATCAGCAGCAATTTCTTCATCCACCTCATCCTTCCCATCATCATCCTGTCCCACATACTTCTGAATCACCTCTTTATTTGGGATCGTTCTCTCTTATGTCCCATCTTTTTCTTCTTCTTCATTTTATTTCTCAGAATCTTCTTCTTCGTCATATTCTTCTTCTTCGTCCTCATCATTTTCATCTTCTTCATCCTCTTCACTATCATCACTGTCAATATCAATATCCTCAGCTTCCTCGCTTTCCTGACTTTCTACTATTACCTTTTCCTTCCGTTTCCTTGTCCTCCTCATTTGAACTTCACCAACATCATCACAAACATCATCATTTGACTTTTTCGCGCTTCTTTCAGCGCACACAACCTGATCAGCCTTCACGGTATGGTCATTAGAATTATATTTAGAAAGAGGACTAACAGGAAATAAATCAAAATTAGGTGCATCAGAGAGTTCTTTTGCACTATTAAAATTTAGAACAAGATCATCTACTATAGTTAGAAAGGACTCATCCCCCCAGACTGAAAATCAGAATATGTGTTTGAATCAGACAAATTCGTTTTAATTTCTGATAATCTAGATATAAAACCAGAGGATGAATCACTAATTTCTTTTAACAACTTCTCCAGCTTCATCTGCACAACCTACAAAAAAATATGATACATAAAGTAATATATATCTTACTATATAGTAACATGCATGTTACTAAATAGAAAGAAATGTGTTACTATTTAGTAAAATATATGTTACTAAATAGTAAAATATATGTCACTAAAACATATGTTATTATATACTAACATATATGTTACTAAATAGTAAAATATATATTACTATATATTAGCATATGTGTTACAACCAAGTAATAAACATATTACAATTCAATAATATGCATGTTGCAACTCACGACTTTTTGGTGATTGTATCTCACGACTTCGTAAATGGGCTAGTTACCGTTTACTTGCCCAGAGATTCATTCTCCAATTTATAGGGTGCTGTTGTTTATATATATATATATATATATCTTATTAATAAAAAAATCATTCATAAAAATGATAAAATCTAAAAAAAATAAAAGTAATAATAATTTTAATAAAAGTGACATCAATTTTTCAAAAATATTATCGCATTTTATTATAATTCTATCACTATTTTAATTTGATCGATTTCACACAAATTTATCAAAAGAAAATCCTTCAAACTTCTTTGTAAAATTTATATCTTCATTTTAAGTCGATTTCCTTATAATTTTCAATCCTGAAAACAATATCAATGACTATTTATTATTTAATAGTAGTACTCAATATTGAAGAATAGGAAAAAAAAAATCATGACATAATCCCGATTCAATTCTCTTTTGTAATTCAGTTTAAAAAATTTATCCATATATGCCGAGTACAAATTTACAGTGAACTACCACATGGTAAAAAATTCAGAGATGAAAATATTACTACCCATATATTATAGTTGGGCCACAAAATTGAATTTCCATTTATAGCCATTAGTTGCAATCAGTGTCTACTGACCACTTCTACCACAAAAGGGAGAATATAAACTTCACAGTGCATCTTCAATCAATTGAACTGAATCATAACTTGTAAATTTTTGACATCTTTCTTTCTTCCTTCCACACTCCCCTCCAACATAAAAGCTTATGACAACAAAAATATATAATTGACGCAACGAACAGATAGATAACTTCTTTTTTTTTATCGGCAAATGTTAGTTGTTAGTAGTTAGTACACCAAGTCTCCTTACACTCCAAGAAATCTCCAAGTCCAACCTTATATGTCCCTCCTAATTCGTTTCCACCTAGTTCGAACAGATAGATAACTGAAATCAGTCTTTTTCAACGTAAGTAGTTGAGATCATAATTGTGGTTTCACAACCGTTTGTCGTTGGATGATAATGAGTGTGGAATTTATTTTTGTGATATAAACTGAGTTGTAAGTTGTACCCAAGCAAATTCGTCTTTATAACTCGTAACTTCTCCCTCACATGAAGCCTCACATGTATAGACAGCGACTGTGGCCCAATCCAGAGAATTTTCGTCGTCTTCCACATGGAAGAAATATAATAGTTGGGGTAAGATCTGCAATCACAAACAAGAGCATGTTATTGCTTGCTTCTACACAGGTTTTGTGACAAATCAAAACAACAGTGTAGTCCATGCTACTACAAGGCCAAGCTCAACTCTATCTTTGCTTTTTTTTTTTTGTGGGTGGGTAGGTCTGGTAGCAACTTGATTACTTATAATATCTCGGTAAAAGTCGATAAAGCTTGATCTAATAACTTATGTGTGTAATAATTAACTATATTAAGGGCAATATCAAGATATGGCACAGAGTACTTCAGGGTGTGTATTGTGAGTCATAGTTCTATAAAAAGAGTGATTTTCACTGTTTTGTATAGCTTGGAAAGACCACCAAGATAACCAGCCCCTCCCGACGTGCGTCCCACTATGGGACAACCTTCTAAGACTTGTGCCAGAAAATAACTTATTAATCAAGAGATGTGAAAGATCAAATGATGTTTATCTTGAGTTAGTTTGTTATACATTTGTAGATTACAAACCAAATCACTATCTAAATATTCCAGTGAAAAGAAGAGGAAAATATTTAAATTAATAGTGGCACATGGGATGGATCTGGGTCGCCCCAAACAGGTCACACCAGAATGAGTCTCCCTTCCTAGCAACATGTAATACCCCTAAGCTTGCTAAGACTCCAGTAATGCAAAAGCATCTTAGGCCGTGATTATACTCTAATAAGCTTGATTGTGTGGTTTTCTACTTAGTCAAGTTAGGTGCCAACTACTCAAATTAGCAGATAAAAGTCCTTTTTATGTATCAATAAACAGGAAAAAGCAAATCGTACATCTAAGACAGAAAATAGATATAGAATATTTAGTCTTTTACTCTCTCACTCAGCTCACCCACTCTCTCTTGCACTCTTCATCTTTCTAATCAAACTTCTTTTCAAGCTGTCTTGGACCGCCCTGGGCCTAGTAATGGAATGTGTTCTATCTTTATTTTTTATCAATTCTCTTCAATACATTACTGATTGTGCTGTTCTCACCAAGTCTTCCATAGGTCCATATTTTTATGGCCCAATACAACAAAAGAACTTAAACCTTGCAAAAATTGTATGGTCAAAAAACAAAGGTAACCTAGGCACCTAATTGGCAGTCGGCTGGCGGGCAAATCCTGCAACACTGTTAAGGCTTGAGAGCCACTCGAATAGTAAGACGTTGATTCAATAGTTTCGAGTCATAATCAAGTTTTCCTGAGTCAATGCCCAGTAGTTAGCAGGTTGGCTCCACCCATTTACACATCAAATAGTTTAGAAAACCCTGATGGCATAAATTTACAATACAAGGTTTATAGTTTTTTAATCACACTAACAGGGTTACAAGTGAAATTTTACTGCTTTGAAAGTCAAATGTGTTTTTCAATTTTATTAGAGACTTACGGTTGTGGCAAGCTGATCTATCTGCCAGCAAGTGTTTGGTTAAACAAGTCCAATAATGGAACAACCACTCATTAATTACTAAAAAGAACACACCTGGAATTCAAAGGCACGAGTGCCACCACAATTCTGACACTTGGGAATATCAATTTTTGATGGCCTACCACTGCATACGGGCCATAAAGGCTTTGCTTGAGCAGAGCTAGAGTATCTGTAAATCAAAGATTTTTTATGTTAAATGAAAAATAAGCAGCACAGAAACATCATATATATGTTGTCCAATAATTTTAGGAATGCAGCTCGAAGGAGAAAAAAAAAAGATGCCAGTGAAAGTCACCTCAGGATTTGGTCAGGGTACCGAGAAACTCTTTCCTGGAAAGATGCCCAGCTTCTGTTGTCACCAGTTCCCTGGTCAATAATCATAACAATTGTATATATTATTCTTTAATATTCCAACAATACAGAATTATCAACAGATAAGAAATTCACCTTGAAATATGTCATCAAATTTCTGTATGTATCATCTGTCTGGCGTTTGGTAATCAATGAACTAGAAGGTTGGTTATCATTTGACATCACCTCATCAAGGTCACACTCATCCTCATTTGTGATCTCATACTCCGGCCAAAGGGAGTTGCTAGCAACTGTTTGCCAATAAAAAAATATGAATCCAAGTTATATCAAAAAGCTTTTTAACGTCATTAGTCACAAATGTATACTTGAAAGGAACCTCTAATAATTCAAGCATAATGTTCAGTCCACAGGGCACTACATGTCCCGCAAAATCATAAAAAAGAATTGGACCATATGCATACCCTTAGCAAAATAGTAGATCACTGAAGGTGGTAGATAATGCATCAAATCCTTTTGACTAAAGAAATATAAATCAAGAGAAATTCGAATTTCCACAATGTAAGCATATCAGATGAGTTGTATACTTGTATCCAACAAAACTACTCACATCTGTAACAAAAGTAATCACTTTAATTCTGTAAAAGCATTACTGAATTCAGACTCTCTGCAAGAAGTCTCCAACTGCCGGCATAAGACTTTATGACTTGACAAACCAGACCGCCAGCGTGCAGTCTGGAAATAGTGGTGATAATTTGTTATGACAATTTTTTACCTGGAAAGCTGAAACTTCAAAACTATGTTACTTCCATAATTGGGAGTTAATCTTATGTACCTGGTGTCTCCCAGAAAAATACCGTGTACTTTTACAGCTACTACAAATTTTGTCCCCTTTCCATGTACCACACCAATTACAGAGCATCACTGTAACAATTTATAAGAGCATTAGACGAAGAAATATCCCAGCATACATGCAACATTATGAGCTTCACGCCTTCACCGAAAAGGAAAAAGAAAATCCTTTACATCATTCATCTACTATACCCATAAGGCTACAACATAAATTCAACTTTCAATCATCTAGCTCATTCTTGAATTTCCTTTAACACCTTTTCCAGCATGTAAGCTCGGGTTCAGGTTATTTTTCAACAAATTTATGCCTATCTCGCATTTCTTTCTTTTCTTTTCTTTTTGGCAGGGGGTGGCGGGGGTTTTGTGGAGTGGCTATGAGAGTTTTCCGAGTAAATAAGCTCACTTGACAGGCTTACGTATTTAAGAGTACTAAAGAAACGTACCTCCAGATGTCAAAGGCTGCTGACTCCCATCTTCAGATGGTGCATCACTGGAGTAAAAGGAGTTCACCCGCGGTAATTGACACCGAAAAACCTTTACACTGTTAAACTTTTTTTGAATCAGAGGCAGATATCTGGATACTTATTACCTGTATATCAAAATCATTTAACTATAGTACAGAATATTGGATACTTATATGTCAAATCGCTCAACTATAGTAGCATCCTAAGACTTTGTAAGCTGATAAATCAAAAGGACATACCTTCTGGATTGACTTTCTGGGTGCCGTTTCCATTGCTCATGCTGATCAGGAAGAAGACAGGGCATGGAGGGACACATAAACACGAACAACGTTCGGTGGAAAGTCGATTCCTCATTTAAAGGCGCATAAACCTACTTAAATATTCAACAAAAAACAGTGTTACAGAGTGCTAGCAAAATATCCCTACATGTAGGAGTACGTACAGATACACTTGAAATAATAAGAAAATAACAACAACAAAAAAGTTCCACGAAAATATAACATGTATTTTTACTACACCTGGAGCAGAAACTGCAAAGGCTCACCACAAAAATCACAAAGACTCGACTTTCCTGACGGCAAATTAATGGGATCCAACCATGCCGAAATCACGAACAGACAAAAATATCAATTATTATCAAAAGGAAATCGTTAAACGTTAGCAAATCCTCTTCAGTCTCATAGGGCATAAACAATACCAAATCAACAGACAAGTAATGTTGTCTAGAAAGAATGAGAAAATCATTGGAAAATACTACGGGAAAAGAAATGGATAATTAGCTCGCAGAACAAATTCATAACTTCAGCCCAAATTTTGCTAATAAGAGTCCGTCAATTTACAGGAGAGCCGCCAACTTTGCTCGGGAAATATTGGCTGCGCAATGACCACGCATTTCTCGGCTTCTCCGGAAAGCCTATGCTCATCTGTATCTGATCTTCTTCGTCATCATCGTCATCACTCATTTCATCCTCAACTTCGTCGTTTTGAGCTTCGTCTTCATCGTCCTTTTCGTCGAGGGACGATAACTTCAGACGTTTGAGCTTATCAGCGTCGGAATCGACATCCATTTCGCTCGAATTTGGTGAGTAAATCAAATGGGAAGCTACAGTAAAAGGAAAGGAAACTCAAGATCGACTATTATCTCCGACGTCAGGGTTTTAAGATTTGGGTTTTTGCGCCTATCTATAATAAATACGTACAATTTTTAAATTCGTAAACGAACGTCACAATCTCCCATAATATCCTCCGACATATTTTATTAAACCACGTGCAAAACATGTAGACTAATTTTCATGGATGATTTTGGTCGATGATTTAAAAACAGCCCTAGTTATACAATTGGTCGATGATTTTGCTGGCGAGTGAACAGTCACTCGCTCAACAGTAAAATCGTGACTTGCACTTTCTACCGTATGGAGTGAATACTCAACTTTAAACCATAATCTAATTTTGTTATTTTTTTTCCATTCGCCTAATTTTTAGTCACAAAATCGCAAACCGTTTGCAAAAAATGTTGAGCCCACACTTGCAAAAAAATAATTTGAAATCCTAATAAAATATAATCACATTCAATTATACCTTCAGTTGGGCGGCGGTGGCGGTTGAGGTGGAGGAGGCAGCGATGCCTGGCCGCTGAAAATCCGTGGTAATGACTGACGAAGAGAACAAGACTACAAGAGATGGTACAATGTGGATAAGTGGGTCTCATGGGCCATTAATGAAATCTTGGCCCAACTTTCTCATTTATTTATTGGCCCAGGTTAAATGCACCCACCATTATTTTTAGTACGCCCACAGGATAAATACACATATAACATATTCCTAATTAATTCTCTTATTTACCCTTCACTTTTAATAAAAAGTGCACCCTCTCTCCATTTTCCCCTCCCCACCACAACTCACCTATCTACATTTATTTCCCCCTCTCAACCCCATCCCCCCAACCCAATCCACTTTCTTATTTATTTATTTTTCCATCGTTCCTGCGCAGGAAATAAATCTGCCCCTCTATTTAAAGAAAAAATTATAAAAAAATTCTTCATCCTAATTTTTTCAATTTTCCTTCACTGACTCTTACCTATTCAGCTTCTCTTCGCTCCAGCACTGCATCTATATTTTCGGTTACTTTCATACCTCTGATCTGATCCAATGGTGAGCTTGTTTTTTTTTTCCTTCATTTCCATTCAAATATCAATCTAATTTTCTGAAAAAATTAATATTACGAAAAAAAAAATTGACCTTTTTATGACATTTCAAAAAAATTTGTTGAATTTTTTTCTTTTTTCTGCAGACACTGCAGTGATTTACTCGTGTACAGTGATCGTAAGTCTATCATGGAGACGGTGAACAAAAGAGAGTGGGTCCCGATAGGAGAGAGAAAGATAAGGATATATGTGTCATTACATATAAATTTAAAAATAATTAATTCTTATGACGGGTGTACTACGTACAAGAGTGGGGGCATATAACCTGAGCCTTATTTTATTTTACTTTAATATATTTATTATAAAATGATGTGCTAATTTTATTTGGTGTATATCCATCTATATATATAATAACAGCAAAATCTTGCCCTAAATAGTTGAATATTTTCCCCCGCCCATTTTCACATACCAACATTTAGTAAGTACTACCTTCGTCTCACAAAAAAATATGCATATTTTTTTTTTAGTTTGTCTCACAAAAATTTGCACACTCCCAAAATAAAAATATTTCTTTAAAATCTTTACCTCACAAACTCCACCATACACATTCTATTCATTACATTTTTTTTTAAAAATCGTGCCCCAAAAATACCGCAAACTTCTTTTGGGGTTGGGGGGATGGAGGTAGTATTTTTTTTTTTTTTATTATTTTGCAGTTTCATATGCTAACGTCAAATTTACTGTCAAAAGTAATTATAATTTTTTTATTATTTTTTGTGTCTCAACTCCCAAGGTAATTGTATATTTTATTATTTTTTGATTGAGTATTCACGTAGCTTTTGCATATATAGCTGGCAAACCTTTTAAAATTTGTGTTAATCTAATAATTATAGAACTCAACAGAATGTGTAGTAATGTCAATAACCCAGGTTTAAAATCATCTTCCTCATCATATTTTTCGCACTAAAACATTATCTGCTAAATCCTTTTACTTCTTGTGAGGTATTTAGCAACCTCTTTGTTAATTTACCAAGTTAGGGTTTATATTCCAAGTATTAACATTCCATCTTTTCTATTTTCACCTTTTATTGCAGCCCCTATTCCAATTAATAAGGAGATTGATTCTTCTAAAATGCAATGGGCTCAAAAGATTTGATTGATTCGAGCATATCACGCACCTGCATTTTGAAACAATAGATTTCAGAATTTAAAATGTGTATTTCATGACATGAAAGGTATGAAAATCAAGGTTTCTATTTCAAAAATTGCCCAGTATACGTTAATGTGCTACTCATTCTACTACAACACCGCCACTAAAAACAAATCATCATTCAAAAAATAAAAACGAAACAGCCCATCTCACCACACCACAACAGTGCCACTTGCAAATCAAACTTATTTTCATCTATTTTTTCACCATTACTTACAGCCTGAGATGTTCATTTCCAATTTTCAGCATTGCTACAGGGACATACATCTGAAAATTCATATTTCTAACATGTCTACATAAACTAAAAATACTTGCTTAATCATCATTTTTATTTTTCAAACAAAGGTAAAAAATCTTTTTAAGTTTTGAATCTTATCTAGAAAACATAAACCTACTGCACCATAACATTTCATCAGTATCACTTTTTGTTTTAGTCTAAAATAATTTATTTAAATAAATTATGTTATGCTTCTTACAATATAGAAGGGTAGCATTGTTCATATTCCTGAGGCTTTTCCATTATCACTACAGTTGATAAATGCATATATATATATATATATATATATATATATATATATATGTATATGTATATATATGCAATACTTACACAATAAAACGTGGCACAAGATATCAGACACCATTTATCTTCGACAAAAAGAAATAAATGGTTATAAACATGTCACTTATCATTTTAATTTGGAAAAAAATCATTTGAAATGCCACAATGCATAGAATTTACGTAGTTAGATTGGAACTTCCCTGATGGTTATATTAACTGTATAATTTCATAATATAGAAAGTCTATTTAGTCTTTAATCAGCTCATTTGCTTGCCTGCAACGTATAAATATGGAAAGATGTAACTAATGACTCATTATAGTTAAAAGATACAGTTAGATGCTTATAGATATTCTTAAAAGATATACTCAAAACCTTCATCACGCTGTAATATAGTTCACGACTCATCATTTATGTTTGAATTTCATTTTTGTATATCCAAAAAGACCGCAAACGGTATATTTACTTAAATTTTTTAAGAATTACACTATATGTTGCTTTATTTTGTTATCACAAAATAGATGGATGTCTGTGCAAAAAAAATTTATTTCTACCATGCCAATAACTCAACCAATTTTTAGTTTAATACTCGCCACATGCATAATAGTTACTTGGTACCAGACTTATCAGTAAATTGAGTAATTATTTCTAAATTTGGATACTTTGAGCAATACAGATTCGGTTATGATTGAAGCGCAAGTACTTTCAAATGAAGAAGCATACAAGATCTACGACAATTAACAAAAAACGTGCAAGAAACGATGAAACTTCTTTTGGTGTGTGTTTTCATAAATATTCCATCATTAGTTACTATTTGCAAGTTCATGAGCAAATAAATTTTAGATGTGTTTTTTCTTTACAATGATTATGAATGGTTGTACGACTTTATGATATCACCTTAACACACATATTAGCAAACAAACACACTCATGGCACTACAAAAACAAAAACAAAAAAACACCAAAAGGATTTACCTATATAATGAATGCCCCTGAATCTTATCCATAACAATATCATGTCCCTAATCCAGAAAAAAAAATTGTCGAAATAATTCAAAGCAATTATATTTCATCAAGGATAAAAACTCATGCATGTAATTGAAAGTATGATTTATATGCTAATTATCAAGTTAATATCCAAGAAAATAAGAGACTCATAATTCAAAATGATTTTTCAACAGAATTTTTCGATCAATAATTAGCAAATGATAGTGAGAAGGGATTAATAGCAGGGGAGGGTCCTAGATCCAAGGATTAAAATTTCGCGAAATTTCGCCAAAATTTCGGAAATTTGAGGGTACCGATATGGAAATTCACTTGAACGATTATTTTTCCAAAATTTCGGTCAAATTTCGGTAAAATTTCGGGAAATTTCGGCGAAATTTCGATATCGGTCCAGGGTAATTCAAAATGTGCAGATTATCGAGAAATATCGTGGGAATTTCGGTAATTTATCGGTCAAAATTTCGGGAAATTTTGGGAAATTTCGGAAAATTTTTGGAAATTTCGGAATTTTTTTTTTCTCTAATTTGATGACTTGGTACCATTATTGCTTAGACCAAGATGGTCTTTCTTCTTTTACATTTGAGGCTCATAGGACATCATTTTGATATTAGTTGTGTAATATTCAATAATTATGAACAATTGTTGTATCGTTTTATATGTCTTACGTATGATTTCTTGATATGTTTGTTGTAAGATTCTCATTTTATTGAGATTTTAAGTTCAATTAATTTATTAAGACTAGTAATAATATTGTCTAAAATTTCATGTTAAATTTCCATCATTTTAATGAAATTTCCGTGAATTTTCTATTTTTTACCGATATCGATATTCGATATCGATATTTCCACCGATATATCCATAAATTCAGGGTAAAGATATTTCCGTCGATACCGATATTTTCATCCTTGCCTAGATCTATTTCATACTGTAAATATTTTTGGGTGGACGGGAATGGGATATGCAAGGGAAGCAAACATGATTGATCTGTTTCATGCTTTAACATGTGTGTTTCTTCTGTACATACCTGGATAAGGCTTCCTAAGAGAATAACTATGTTTGAGGTGCAATGATTGAAGCAAGAGAAGCATCATCCACTGGATGTTGTGTTGTCTTGATAATATGAGAAAAGACATCATCAGCATCAGTCCAGTGATCTGCGTACTCTTGCTTAAGTATTTCCACGATACTTCTTTGATCACTGACTTTCTGCCATCTAAAAATAATAAGATGTAAAAGAATTAGAACATTGAAAATGGATATAAACAGTAGGGAATAATAGATCAAAATGATTTTTTTATGTTAATAATGAATATGATTATTAAGGAAAATGAAAGGTTTATTTTGATAGAACTTACAGACTTTCTCCAGCTTTCTAACACCAGAAGGTAGAGGAAATGTTCTGGCCCACGGGAAGAGTCTCGATAGTCTTGGAGATCTTCCGGGATTAAACTAGAATTGCATTGAGCAAAGTTATACCTTTCACCAGTTGTGGGCTGTATGCTGCAAAATAGAGTACCACAAGTGCCCCAAGTGAATTCCCACTAGATAAACAGGTTATTTGAGCACCCACAACATTACAGAGTATGTCGATTTAGCAAAGAATTTGTAAAAATTGTTGTATTTTTCTGTACCAACAGATACATCTGGAGGAATCTCAGACTACGAATATGCATTAGGAATTACAATTAGATATAACCAACCAAGATGGTACAAAACGTAACGAAAACAAGCTGCCACAATGCTAAAATTGATGTCAAATATTAATAATCTTCTAACTACAAATGAAAAGTGGAACTCAGGATGTTGAAAGTAACTTACAAAACCTTTCTGAGGCATTCAGGAAAGTTATCAAGAAAACATATAGTTCCCCCGCAAATAATCTAACGAAATAAATAGGTTAGAGTTCTTAAAAGTCATTGTTGCTATTAAACTTTCACCAAAAGTACGAAACTTGACATGCTGCTACATATAAAATTAAAGAAACAAGCTGTATCGTGGCAGTACTAACCATGATTGTACACAAATTAAAGAAACAAGCTGCCACAATACTAAAGAAGTAAAAATAATGGAAACGATTCAAAATAATCATATTTTATCATATATGTAACTATAAGTATAAATAATATACTAATTATCAAGTTAATGTCCAAGAAAACTGATAGTCATAATTCAAGATGTCTTTTGGACAGAATTTTTCGATCAATAATTAGCAAAGGATACTGAGAAGGGATTACTAACAGGGGAGGGTCATAGATCTATTTCATACAGTAAATATATTTGGGTGAATACCTGACGTGGAATCAAATGGGATACCCAAACCCTAGAATTTTCCCTAAATCATTCAATTGTAAAAAAAATAAAAAATTAATATACCTGATTGTGGCTTGAGAAATCGTCGCACCTAGAGGGAGGACGTCCGTGGGGAGCCATCGAACGAGGATGCGTAGAACCACCGGATGGAAGGAATGAGGTCGACTCTTTTTTTTCTTCACATCTTTGCAATCTCTAGTAGAATTGAGAAAATGATATTAAGTAATTTTGATAATAAAATAAAAAATAAAGAATGTTTTAAATTTGAGTGATTTTAAAAAATAATTAAGAATAAGGGTGACTTATATATAGATTTAAAAAAGTCACTATATTTATAAATATGTGTTGTGCAAAAAAAAAAGTGCTTCTGTGCAAGTATTTTGAATCTATTTGTAAATATAGTGATTTTCTTGAACCTATATGTAAATCATCCTAAGAAAAATATGTTTGTAAAAAAAATGCTTCTAAAAAGGGTATTGAGTATTATTTTCTTGGAGAATGTGTAGAAGTATTTAAGTGAAAGATAAAAGTAAAAAATTGTTGCTTGACTAAAAGTGGTAATAAGCACTTAAAATAGTAGTTAAAAACATGTTTTAAGTGTTTTATTTCAAAAAATAAACACTTTTACTTTTTATTTAGAGTTTGCAAGCACAAGTATAGCTGTTATGGGGGGATTTTCATTTTTACTCTAGTCAAACATCTACTTATCAAAAATAGTTTTCTTATACAAAATATTTAAAAATACCCTTCTTTAAATTAAAGGGTATAAAATAGTATCTTTTAAATTTATTAAATTACAAGAATATCCTTTTATATTCTTTTGTGTTTTATATACATTTTTTATAACAATTTTGTATCGATTTCTCATTTATATCATTTTCTTTTTCTATACTCAAAATTTTTGCTCTTTTCTTAAGAAACGTTGATGTGAAAGTTGGGTTAAAGGTAAGAACATATCTCTATCATATTATCTTTTATTTAATTTGTAGATATTTATTGTTTTAACATTGGCAAATCATACGTATTATAGTTTCATAATATGTAGTTTTTTTTTTGTTAAATATAAACTATAATCACATGAGTTGTTCGAGTTGTTCGGTTGTTCAAATTATTCAGTTGTTCAATTATTTAAATTATTTAGTTCTTAAAGTTATTTAAATTGTTCAGGGTTAGTTGCTTAGTTGATTAAATGTTCTTTAAGTTGTTCAAATTATTTAGTTATTTAAGTTGTTCAAATTATTAAGTTGTTTAGTTGTCTAAATCGTTCTTTAGTGTAAGTTGTTTAGTTGTTTAAATTATTTTAATTTTTTCCATTAATGTAGGTTGTTAGTATTTCTAATTTAATATATTTTTATTATATTTTAGGTATGAATTCACCTGAATTTTGGGTAAATATAATTTATTTTGGGGAGTTTGTTGAAGAAAATGATCAATGGGAATGGAAAAAGAGCGAGTGTGATCGTAGGGCCAACGTAGAAGGACTTTTAATTTCTTTCAAATATGACATTTGAGGAGCTTCATTATGAAGTGCTAAGTTTTTGCAATGTTGATTCTTCATTGCATCATGATGTGGAGATGCGATTTCTTCTCCCTAAAAAAAAAAGAATTGCAAGTTCCAGTTCGAATGGTTTCAACTAGACATTTGCAAAGGTTGGTAGCTCTTAATAAACAAGGTCACTACTGTTTCATTTGTGTTACTATTGTGAACAAAGCTACATGAGATGCAACAAGAAAAAAAGATGATTATAATTTTGAGATGCAAGTAAATAAAGACAATGGAATAGATCTTGGCGTGGACTGGAATACATTGGAAAGTGTTTCACATACGAACACGGATATTCCAACTCAAAATGATGTTTTCCATATTCCTAGAGATGTGAGTTTGTACATCATAATGGAAAAGAAAATAATATCTCAAACGAACACTTTGCTTCTTTTTTCATAGGTGGTGTTCATCTGTTTGAACAACCCAATTTTAATCAACTCAATTGTATATCACTAAAAATGAAAAATTTATCATTATTTTTCAAACTTAAACAATAAAATTGATGTTTTATCACTTAAAAGTAAATAATTTTATTAGTGATTTGAACTTTTCTATCAATACTTTTAATTCGAAACTCAACTCAGTTGTTAAACAATTGGGTTATTGAACAACCTGGTTTCAAACAAATCGGTTGTATATCACTAAAATCAAGCTTTCTCTATTTATTTGAAGTCTTAAAATTAAAAGTCGATGTTTTTTCACTTGAAATAAATAATTAGTTATTGATTTAAGATTTTTAATGAACAACATTTATCACATTACTGCGCTAGACAATTGGACAACGTTCAACAATCAAATATTTAACAACTCATTAATATATAACTAAAAATTAAACTTTTCTTATTATTTCTTAAGACTTGAAACTCAATTTGATATTTTTACTTAAAAATAATGAATTATTTAATGATTTGAACTTTTTATGACCAGTATTAAATATATGATTGCGACAGACACTTGAACAACTAGGTTGTTCAACAATCAAACAACTCATTAGTGTGTAGTTAAAAAAGTAAAAATTTCTTATTTTTTAGTACTTAAAACTTAAATTGATATGTTTTACTTAACAATAAGTAATTAGTTAATTATTTGAACTCTTTTATGAACATCATTCATTATATGATTGTGTCAGTCACTTGAACAACTAGGTTGTTCAACAATAAAATATAGGACAACTCATTAGTGTGTAGTTAAAAAATAAAATTTTCTTATTTTTTAAGACTTGAAACTTAAATTGATATTTTTTACTTATCAATAAGTAATTAATTAATAATTAAAAATATTTTATGAACACTGTCAAACATATTACTATATCAAACTCTTGAACAACTAAGTTGCTCAACAATCAAATATTGAACAACTCATTAGTGTATAGTTAAAGAAATTTAAAATATCTTATTTTTTAAGACTTGAAATAAAAAATGATATTTTTTACTTAACAAGAAGTAATTAGTTAATGATTCGAACTCTTTTATGATTTGGACTATTAAATATATGATTGCGTCAAACACTTGAACAACTAAGTTGTTTAACAATTAAATATTGAATAACTCATTACTGTATAGTTAAAAAAAATAAAATTTTCTTATTCTCTAAGACTTGAAATTTAAATTGATATTTTTTTACTTAACAATAAGTAATTAGTTAACCCATAAAAGAAAAACTTATAGAACATATAATCTCAACATACTAACCCATTAAAGTTAAAATTGATGTATTGAAAATAATTTTTCAGTCTTAAAAGTCAAAATTAATGTATTGTCATTAAAAGAAAAGTAATTACTTATTGATGGAACTTCAAGTGAACAACTTTAATAAAAAAATTAACTTAGTTATTAAACAACTCTATTGTTGAACAACTCAGTTTTAAACAACTAATATGTATATCAATGAATATAAGTTTTTTTTAATGATTTTTCAATCTTAAAAATCAAAATTGATATTTGTCACTATAAAAAGTATTTACTTATTGATTACACTTTTATATGAACAATCTTCATTAAAAAAACTTAAAAAATAAACTCGGTTATTGAACAATCCTATTGTTGAACAATTCAATTTAAAATAACTCAATTGTACATCAATTAAAAACTGGACACTTGAACAACACAATAACTAAATTTAAACAACTCATTTATATATTGTTAAATCCTAAGGTTCAACAATATAAATCTCAAACAACTTCAACATTAAGTTGCATGACTACAATAATAATTCTACATATTCCAGTAGCAATGCATTATACAAAGAGCAAATTGTTCATGTGTCCAACTCATCTAAAGGTTGCATCTGGATCGCTAATCACACCCAGAAAATCGTCTTTTACGGTGTCAGTGCAAACTTGTAGGAGAATATTAATATTATAAATTGCGACTTAAAAAATACAAAAAAGAAGAAGTAAGGATTTACATTAGTTATAAAACTCTAAAGAAGTTATAGAAATTAATTGCAGAAATAGGCTACCTGTTTGGTTTCATTACCATTCATTCATTTTCATTCACCAATGAAAATATGCTTTATATTAATAACTCTTTTCACCTAGCACAATACATTAATTATTGACATTAAAATCCAAATAATAGTATATCATGAAAATAATATCAACAAACATGAACCTAAAACATGTGCAGATGTTAAAGGTACTCAAATCATAGTATGCTTTCTTAATTCTCTGCTGAAACACTATTTCCAAATTTTGAAATTCAATATAGGCATTGGGGAAACAAATTGTCCATTACTGAAAAAACTCAATCCTTCATTTAAGGATGAGAATTAAATAGCAAAAGGAGTGCATGCTATAAATTAAAGAATGTTAAACTTTTATAAGCCATCAAACGTCAACCTTCATAACACACACACTTAAAATAACTGGTTTTACTAAAAAAAGGAAAAACTTATATCCTTTGTATTTTGCTCATCTCTTTGCAGATTGAAAATCTGTATTATAACATGAGTGCTCGGAGGAAAACACTTCAAAGTTCTGTTGATGACTATTGAGCAAATCTTTAATTTTTATAAGCCTAAATGTATTAAGCATAATGGTTAACATAAAAGCCTAAATGTTGTAATCCCTAATTTAAAAACTCAAAAGAAAAATAACCTTAGAAGAAAGCCCTAATTTAAAAAACTCAAAAAAAAGCCCTAATTTAAAAAACTCAAAAGAAAGCTTATGAGTAAGCCCTAACCTTCGATCACATATGCCGACACCTCTGTCGGAATGCGTATGTTGTGAACTCTAAGGAATTTAATGTGAGACTTTGCAGGTACGACGATGAAGAAGAACCAGGCTCAAGCTTTGACACGGAAAAACTCTCACATAAATGACTTGCAGATCTGATGATGAAGAAGAATTGTGAAGTGATGAAGAAGAACCGTGAAGTGGAACCGTGGAAGTGATGAAGAAGTAGGTGATGAAGAAACGTGAAAGAAAGGATTAGATTTGGAATTTTGCAGAATTAAAAGAAGTGTAGTATTTGAATTTTTTTTAATTAGTTTATTAAATAATAAAGTTTAGTCAAGGAATTATAGGGACAAAAATAAAACTGAGTTGGTAACCCGGCTATTCTTGATATATTCTTGATATATTCCACGCAGTTATGTGACCCGCGTGATTCGTTTGGAGGGGAAACTTCCCGGGTCAATCTAGATGACGCCAAAACCCGCCCCACCCCTTATTATTACTTCTTTTAATTTTTTCAGCACTCAATATAAATCACCCTTCCTTCTCTCCTTCGTCTCCAAGAAAACCACACGCGATCCCTTCCGTTCCTTCTACATTCACAGACAGACTTAGCAGCGATGCACGAACCTGAAATGCATGATCTCTCGGATGATGCCGATTACGCCGCGTCGGTTCAACAGGTAATCAATTTGACTCTTGAGATGCGATTCGCTTTTTTCTTTTTCTTTTTTTTTTTTGCTTAAATCGGGAGTTATTTCCATTAGAGTCGGTTATTTGATCATCAATGCAGGAGCTGAATTGGTTTTTAAATTGTCTTTTTTTTTTTTAAATTTGTGCGTGAACGGAATTGTTTCGTGAATTCCTTGATATTCTGTTTCAAACGTTTGCAATTAGGGCACTGTAAGCATGATTCGGAGTGATAGCAGCATCAGACGGAGCTTATCCAGCGAGCCTCCGGAGGGTGCCGAGATTGTGTATACTAAGGATAATGTGACGATACATCCCACTCAGTTCGCTTCCGAGAGAATTGGTGGTCGTTTGAAGTTAATCAAGCAAGGAAATGCTCTTTTCATGGTACTTTGCTTTTCCTTTCATTTGGACAAAAAATCTTGATTTCTTTTCTTGAATTTCATTTTGATATCGTTGTAGAATAAGTCAGTTTTGTGGGTTAGAAGTATAATTTTTGTTTGTGAGTTATAGAGTGTCCTATGGAAGTTTATCTAGTTTTATATAGTTCAAATCCAATATGTCTCGTGCATAATTAATGGTTTCTTTCACTTTCAAGAAATTAGTTGATATGAGGATTGAAAGGCACCATAGTTTGAGAGTAAATATTTGTGCACTTCTACGTCTTTTGATGGTTGTCTATTTTCATTTATGGCAGTACTAATTCATTTTCTATATTATCATTTATTAAATTCAACTTTTTAATATAATGAAGTGTGATAATTTCATTTGAGATGGGTAACCCAGTGCAACTTGTTTTACTGATGATCAGTGCACTCCTTGACAGAAAATTGAATTCACTTTGTTTTCTTCTGTAGACTTGGATTCCCTACAAAGGGCAAAGTTCAAGTGCAAGGTTGTCTGAGAAAGGTAGAGCATGTAGATCAATAGTTACTTTAATTTCTTTTATGTGATAAAAATGATGTTCCTGACATGCATAAATTTATTGTTTGCATTTTCACATTTTTGTGCAGATAAAAGTCTGTATACTATTAGGGCTGTCCCGTTTGCAGACATTCGATCAATACGCAGACACACTCCAACACTGGGATGGCAATATATCATTGTAGTCATGTCATCAGGTATTCATAGTGTGTGCTAGTATATGTTCCTTAAGTCATATATATTGTAACCTCAAAGACGAAGTGGTATAGCTCAAATGATTAGAACTATACTTGCTATAACCAGGAGGTCGTCCTGGTTTTGAGTCACACCTTTACCGATCAAAAAAAAAAAAATTGTAACCTCATATGTGCATTATCGTATTCTGAGTTTCTTGCTAAAGATGTATAATGTATGTCATATTTAGTTGTGTATACTTTGTTAATTTATGTGGAAATGAACATTCTTGACTGAAACAATTATGGGGTTTATGACTTTAATGAAGTAAAGTAGTCTTGGTATTATTATGAGAATTAGTAACTGTTGGCATTTATTATGTTACTAAAGCTATGGAAGATCTTGTTTTAAGTGTCGAGCTCCATTTCTGAAGCAATAAAATGGTAGTTTGGAAGTTTAAGTAGTTATAAGATGACCTAAAACTCAGTAAAGCAATAAAGAATATACATGTGAATTTTTGTGGCCACTTTCCATAGTTTTGAGTATATTCTTGGCGTCAAAGAAATAGGAAACATCTTATGGAAATGGAAGACACTGATTGATTTTATTGAACAGCCTGAAAGGAAAAAGAATAAAAGGTTAACTGTTGCAAGAAGTTGGATACAATCAAAGTTTCTTAATCATTTGTGTTGCATTTGACATAAATTTGTTAAAATAGGAAGTAAGATTACTTACCAAAAAAATCGTGCTTTAATAGTATGGAAAAGTAAGTTTATAACTCATCTCAATTCTTGTTTCATGCGAGTTTTTTTAGCCTCCAGAATTTGTAAAATTGTCCATCTACTTTTCCGCCGCCATCATCCTTTTCATACTCTGTTCTTTCTCTTTTCTCATTTATTACTGGCAGCAGCCATTCCACTGCACTGCATATCTTATCACCTGAGACATCCTCTTCTCTTATATAATTACTTTGTTATTTTGTGGCCATTTGTCTTCATTCAACGTTGCATATAGGGTTAAGATACTAAAATAGTTAATTCTTTGTATAACTTCAGGACTAGCTTTCCCCCCACTTTATTTCTACAATGGAGGAGTCCGAGAATTTCTTGCCACCATCAAACAGCATGTTGTTCTTGTCAGGTATGGTTTGCCAAGTGCCAGCCTTCTTTGCCTGTATAACATATTGTGTAATATTGTTTGTCATAAAACAATCAGATTGTGTTTCTTCTGTTTTGAATGCAATGAGTAGTTTAACATCACTAGCATGTGTGGCAGCCGGAACTGTTTTTCATTATATCTTACTAGTCATCAAAAGGTTACCATAATGTTTTTGCTTAGCTTACAAATTTGCAAGTTCGTCATATGGCTTGCCTTTAAGAACACTCATATTTTCTTTATTTCCTTCCTGTCCTGGCCTTCATCTGTAAAAGAATGTAACCCAACAAACCCACCCAGGAAATTATTGGAAAGGAAATAGATATCTCAGTTATAAAATAGCAGGATTAAGAGTCCGATATTTTTTTTTTAAATGTCTATCTTCATGCTTTATATTGTTTCCTAGATAACTATCAATGGGTGTGTTCAGCATTCTATGAATTTCCTGTCAATGAACTTCCTCTGGGAAACAATTATGCTTCTATTAACTTTTCAAAGAGTGCTATATTCTGGAATGTGTGCACACACACATACACATATTTAAGTTCAGTCTGTATTTCTATAGGATATGAAGAAAAAATTGTATATTGAATAACAAATAAACTCAGTTTTGTATCATCATTATGCATTTGTATTTATGGAATAAAAACAAGTATGAAAATGGAGAAGCGTATGTATGGCATGTCACTTACTCTCCTACTTAGTTTGTTTTAGGATAAAATTAAAATGAGTGAACTGCCTACTTTCCTAATACTTGTGAAGAATTATAATTAGACACAAAGAATGGTGCCCATATTCTATTCTAGTCTCACGATAAAGTTTGCCAGAATGGTGCCCATATATTGTTGTAGTCTCGTGATGGCTAACTGTTCTAGGTATCTTAATCTAACAGATATAATTGATAAGTATATAGAAGGATGGGAATGGAACTTCTTTAGATCATGCTTTCCCTCATTTAGGTTTGTGAGTTTATGGGTTTTGCTTTATGTTGCATGGAAAATTCAGGTTTTAATATGTATTTACCTTGATAATGTTGATACAAAATTTAACAAGCTTATTTTAAAAAAAAAAGTTATTTATAATTCTTATTTTTTGGCTTACCTGATATCTTATTTCCAGGTCAGCAGAAGATGCCAATGTATTTCTTGTGAATGATTTTCAGAACCCTCTCCAGGTGTGCAGTAAATTAGGTTACTTAATTGGCTATAAGGCTATGTTTGTCATAACTTCTCTACCTACTTTTATTATTTCAAATCCAAATTCGTGTTAAATTTTTCCAGATTTTCATATTGGATTTTATATCCTCTAAAACTGGTACCTACAATACTTATTTTACTTTGTCAAACAGAATTATCAGTACACTATCAATCATCTATCACACATATTTTAAATATTATTATCTATCCAACTCGATCCTCTCTCACGTAATTTTTACTTTACACCCTCTCTATCCTACTTTACCTCAATTTCCAATGCATTATCAATCATCTGTACCTTTATTTTTAAAATCCTTTTACAAAATCTGCACTCTCAAAACATATAGAAGCCAATTACTCTATTTACTATTCATTAAATCCAATCAACTGGATTTGAAATCCAGTCCAATCCATAAGCAAACAAACTTCAATTATATTATTCAGTTTGGTGCAAGTTGGATTATTTAGGGGGTCCCGTCAAATTCAGCCCCTTCATCTTAGCTGATTGCTTGTGTAGTTGCTTATGATTAGACCGATCTACTATAACTAATTGTTTACGTTGTACAGAGAACTCTATCTTCCTTGGAGCTCCCTAGGGCTGTTCCTGTTGCATCTCCTTCCCCTAAGAGTTCATCCCCCACTTTTGCTGATCAAGAGTCAGATAAAAGCTCTACTTCTCAGCAAAATGGTAGAAGGGCAAAGCATCATGATCCTGCCCGCGATCTTTCAATTCAAGTATTAGAGAAATTTTCACTTGTTACTAGATTTGCTCGTGAAACAACTTCCCAACTCTTCCGAGAAAGCCAGCTTGATGGATTTACTCCGATTGAGGGGAGGAAGGATAGTCAAATGTCACCTACACATCACCACTCGACAACGTCAAACGAGCTTTCAAAGGTTCCGGATGAGGTTTCTGTAGCATCTGATCCAGTAGAGGTATTAAATTTTACCTTTATGATTCCCTGTTCGTAGAAATTACTCTTTTGTGGACTTCTGTTTATCATTTGCCTTATCGTTTGCATGGCACATTAGTATCTTCAAGAACTCTCTTCAATTTGCTCTGTTGTGATTGTAGACAGTAGTATTGCTTTTTTATTTTTGGGTGGGGTGGGGCCGTGGGGGGTGGGGGGTGGAGGACAGGAATTAAAAGAGATACATTAGGTTTATTATGAATGAGAATTTAGTGTGTCAGGACCACCTTTTGAATTCTTCATGGCTCTTGGCAAGTCTATAATTGGTCCTGGGTAAGAAGTTTCTGATTGTTGTCTGTCAAGTTTAATGTCAAAACTTGACAAGTATACGTACTGGCGCCTTGGGAAGAAAGAGCAGGATCCAAGCCCATATTTCATAGTTGTGTTTAATTAATTAAGTGTGTTAGGGTTGGCTTTATTTATTTAGTGTGCCTAGATTAGTATAAATAGATAATTCTGAAATCGAACATGATACACACCGGGGAAACTCCCGCCCAAGCCAATACTGGCCGAATACAATTCTGGATAATATTCTGATAACTACTAAGAACAGAAATATCAATTTATACTAATCTAGGCCGACTACATAAATAAAGCCCAGTCTAACACAATTAATTAAACTCAACTACTAAACATCCAGGCTTGGACCCTGCTCTTTCTTCCCACGGCGCTGGTATGTATACTTATCAAAATTTTATTGCAATTGTTTTCAGTTTCAACATATATTTTAGTTTTGCTTAAAACATCTATTCAAGGACTGCTCATCCGGGGCTTTGTCCCTTCACAGAAAATCTCACCTAGGAAAGTAATTCTTGGTGAAGAAGCCACCACCAATGTGGGAAATTTTGAGCTAGTCAATTATAAGGAGGTATACGAATGAGCTATTTTGATTTTGCAGTATCTCCACTCATCTATATGTTGCCTGTATCACCCTATCTTAAACAGAAAATGTTGTCCCACATGTTTATTTCGTGGCATTAGTTGCACAATATTCGTATATGAGCTGTGAAACATCTAGCTGTACTAAACCCTCCACTGTTTTTCAACCAATGTACTCCATTCGTCCTAAAAGGAGTCATGTTTCTAATACAGTTTCTCCCAAAACAGACCCTATTGAAAAGTCAAAGATTGCTTTTGAGTTTGGAGTGAAATTTTACTTATAAAAAGGAATCTTAGACTTTTCAAACATGACTTTTTTTTGAGACGAAAATGTTCTAGAAATAGAACTCTTCTTTTGAGATGGATGGAGTAATTTTTTCATTTATCATTCCCTTCACCTTGCCAGTGAACTAAGGGCACGTTTGTTTGGATCTTCCGAACTCGGGTTTGCAATATTGAAATCACAAAGTATTTCTTTTTGGGTTTGATAGTCGGATTTCAAAAGTGCTACTGCAATTTTAACCTAATACTTACCTTTCAACTTCTCATAGTACGTTCTTACAATACTGTCTACTTTTCAGCACTGATATGACAGCTCAGAAAAATCATTATTTACAAAATCCCAAAACAAACACACATGATTACTACTAATCCAGATTTTCAAATCTAAGAGTGTTTGCTTCCGGCACATTTTTTTTGATCTAATATTACATGTAAGGGTGGTTATATCTTTTTGCAGTAGTATCAAGCTGTTGTTATTTTTGCATTGCCTGTTGATTATGTATCTGTCGAGCAGAAACCTATGTTGCTCGGACTCTTCAAAACTGGAGGAGTACTGGTGTCCTAAGTCCCACAAGGGTATGGGTGTGGGGATCCATTGTGGGAAATATATATTTATTGTGAATATATAAAAATATTAAATGTATATACATATTGGCATATCCTCAAACCCATATCGTAATTTTTAACCATTTTAGCCGTGTCCACGTATCCTAAATTCAGAAATTTTAAGTGTCGGCGTCTAGATATGCACCCGTGTCGGATTCTTGCAACTGAGTCCAAGCAACATAGGCAGAAACTACCTTTTAATTGGAACCTAAATACCTAATGAAATAGATATTCCAGAAACTTAATTCGTCTTAGTTATAAATACAGGTATAGTTTCTAACCTTTAACGTTTAGGTTATGCATTTTCTAGCATTCATCAACATTATGCCTCCTATTGTTCTGATGACATGCTAAAATTTATTAATATCTCTTCCTCCATTGGCAGGTTGATAAATTATCACTAGTATGGGGAAAACCACGCCAGCCACCATTGGGGAAAGAAGAGGTAAACCTACTTCCCTCTAGTTTATTCATCATATTATTGGTTTTATCATTACATATTTGAAGAGTTCAACAATTAACAGGATTGGTGTTGGTGGCTCATGGAACACAGTAGTTACATTTTAGTAGATACTTATATCCCCTAATGTACAACACTGCTAAATTGATGTTACTATATATATATATATATATATATATATATATATTATGCATATTTGTGGCTACATTTAAAAAATTGTTTTGCCTTGTACGGCACTAGAGTTCTTTTATAAGGAATGGAATCTCAAATTGTGTATGCTACGTGAAAAGTCATTTGCACATAACAGCTGATTTATCACACAAATCTTTCAAGAGACTCTTGTGTTATTTTGGAATGACGATCTTCAGTCAACATGCCATTCACCCTTTATTTTCCATTAGGATTATTTAGGACATGAAGATGAATCTTACCCATGTTTCAGTCTTCAAAATTCAATCTTCAATTTGACCTTGTGCTCTAATAATTCTGGTTTAATAATGTGTGTGAACGGCAGTTACATGAACATGTTGTTGTTCTTGATATTGAATGCAAATATCTGAATTTAATTTACTTAATGTGGTTGCTTAAATTGTTTAATTTTTATTTCATCTTTCTTAAAACTTTACTTGCAGTGGACTACCTTCTTGGATGCAGAAGGGCGAGTAATGGACTCAAAAGCGTTAATAAAGAGAATCTTCTATGGGGGGGTAGAGCACAATTTGCGCAAAGATGTATGTTTAGGGACTCTTCTTGATACTTGATCAATTTCTAGAAGTTTGTGTATTGACCTAATTCTGCTATTTCCTGGTGGTGTTAAATTTTTTGCAGGTGTGGGCATTCTTGCTAGGATATCATGCATATGATTCAACATATGCAGAGAGAGAGTACCTCATGTCAGTAAAGAAGTCAGAATATGAAACAATCAAAAGGCAATGGCAGGTTTGTCATTTTATCAGTAGGTTCTGGTATTCCTTTCGAGTGTGATATTTCTCTCCTGGATGTGATTTATAATTTGGAAAATTGGTTCATTTGTAGGGTTTGTTTCTGAATTAGAATTTTGTGAGAATATGTCCATTATGTTTCTAAATTAGGTACTGATGCCCAGTCTAATCTTAATCTTAGAAGTGGCAGAAGTTCGTTTTTAATGTCCTTTTCTTATTTTTTGGGCTTCAGAAAAGACCAATACATTACATGATTGATTCACAATTTTTTTGCTTATCTGCCCTTATATCATTTTTCCACTACATTATGTCTATTGCATGCAGTTTATTTTTAGAGTTTGATCCTGTATCTTGCAAGGCTGTTAGCTGAAGTTAAACTCGATACCTCCCAAAACTAGATTTAATATGAATAATCTAAAAAGCTTCTTTCTCAAAGCCAGTTGTTTGTTTAGTCTCACCCTGGGCTATATGTCATAATGACCTTGTAGTGAACTATTACTTGATCATTCACTTATGCACCCTTTAGTTACTCAATTAGTTTTTTGCAGCTTCCATAGACCTTGAACTTTTGAATACTATCTTTTACATATAGGAATTTTAATTGTGCCTCTTACATGCTTTGAAGGGAATGACTTCATGGTAGAAAATATATTGTCTTGACTAATTTTGAAGGCTTATTAGAGATCTAATCTCATTAAAAATTTCCATGAGCCAGAATCCTCAGGCAGAAGCAAAAGAAGTATCATAGCCGAAATAATAAAGCAGCAATTCACATTCTTGTAAATCTATACTATTATATTACTGAATTGAGCTGTATATTTCATTAAAAATACATTTTTCTTGATTTAGTGATACTAGATTAGAAGTTCTAAATAGTTTACTTTCTCAGAGCATTTCTCCGGAGCAGGCAAAACGATTTACGAAATTTCGAGAGAGGAAAGGCCTTATCGACAAGGATGTGGTAGGGTCTACTAGCACCTTCTAATCTCTCTCGCTCTCTAATATATATATAACCAGTAGCAGTATTCTTATCGAACATCATTCTTTTTTATCTTGTTATCAAGGTGAGGACTGACAGGTCGCTGTCATTCTACGATGGGGACGACAATCATAATGTGTCTCTCATGCGAGACATACTGTTGACATACTCGTTTTACAACTTTGATCTTGGTTATTGCCAGGTGGTTAGCTTTTACCCTCTGTTTAATTCTGCAATTTTTTGTTAAAACTATTTGCATCTTCTGCTAATTTGAATGTGTTTTAGGGTATGAGTGATCTTCTATCCCCAATCTTGTATGTGATGAGAGATGAATCCCAGTCCTTCTGGTGTTTTGTTTATCTTATGGAGCGTCTTGGACCTAATTTCAACCGTGACCAGAGTGGGATGCACTCTCAACTCTTTGCATTATCAAAGGTTCTCTCTCTCTGTGACAAATTTTCTAGATGGAACATATTTTTATGTTATGGTTATCCAAATTTTAAAAAGTTGACCAATTTCTTATCTGATTTTCTTTCAGGGATAATATCATTTTTTTCTAAACCTTAACCCTTTTTTCATTTTTGTTTCCCCATTTCACTCACTATCAAGATTGATCCTTGGAAGTACATTTTTACACCTATATTTGGTCATTATGAAAGTTTGATCCTTGAAGTAAACTTTTACACCCATATTTGGTGCCACCTATTGGCGAAATCAACTATTTGGGGTGTTAAAATGTAATTATTTAGCATCCCAAATATTTATTCTGCCATTCAACTAAGATGAGACCAAGTATGGGAGTGATTTTGGGACCAAAAATGATGTTATCCCTGTTTTTACATATCTAACCATCTTGTGCAATGCAGCTGGTCGAGTTGTTGGATGCCCCATTGCACAACTATTTTATGCAGAATGATTGCTTGAACTATTTCTTTTGTTTCCGGTGGATCCTGATACAATTCAAGAGGCAAGTTGTTGTTTTTTTAATTTTTTAAATTCAATCCAAATTCTGGTCCCTTATTATGACCCTCATAATATTCTGCAGGGAATTTGAATACGATAAGACAATGCGTATGTGGGAAGTATTGTGGACCCACTATTCGAGCGAGCATCTACACCTTTACGTATGTGTTGCTATCCTCAAGAGACACCGTAATAAGATAATTGGGGAGCGTATGGATTTTGACACGCTCCTGAAATTTATCAACGAGCTGAGTGGTCACATCGACCTCGATTCTACCCTAAGAGAAGCTGAGGCGCTGTGTATAGTTGCTGGTGAGAACGGTGCAGCTTGTATCCCTCCTGGCACGCCGCCTTCTCTCCCGATTGAGGATGGCTCTGTATATCCACAACAGGACGATGAAATATTGTAGACCATCAGTTTTGAGGATGATTCTTAAGTTTCTTTATTTGGTTGCGAACTAGGCAACTTGCGTTTAGACCAATGTACATATGGATTTAAATTTTGCATTACTGTTCCGTCGTAAAAAAAACTGTCACTCCCTCCCCCACCCCAAATTGTAGTAGTTTGTGTAAAAAGTATTTGAAATGATCCTTTTAAATGTATATTTGGATTAAACATGTTCATTTTAAATGAAATTATGGTATTTTGTAGGAAAACGTTTTTTCAATTTTTTTTTTATTGTGGTTATCATTTTTTTACTCAATAACTAACAAGGGTATATCTTCTTTTTTTCTTTTTTGAAATGAAAGGTATATCTAGAATTTATAGATAAATTTTTAATTTTCAAGTAAAATTTATTGTGTTCTGTTGTTTGTGTATAGCTAAAGTGATTAATTTGGAAAATAAAAAATGTATTGTGTTCTGTTGTTTGTGTATAGCTAAAGTGATTAATTTTATGGGTTGTAATGTAAGTATCTCTTAATTTTGAATCTGAGTGTGTATAATGTGAAAGTGATTTGCAATTCAATTTTAAGATAAATAGTTGTATTCATTTCTTATTTAACAAATGTCATTCTCTATTTTTTTTTTTTTCAAATCCACCCATCCAAATGAAGTAGGGATTATATTTTTGTAAACCCAATAGGTTGTCATACTTTTGAATTTGGTCCATACGTTTCACTCTTTTTGAAATTGGTCCTACTTTAAAAAAAAAAATGTTTTTAGTTCTTTTACCTGTTACAGGAGGTTATTTGCCACATGAAATTTTAATTTTATTTTGTATTTATTTTTTGGAAGTCAACTGTATTATTTTATATTTTTAATTTTTAACGGGTCGGGCTAATTATATTCGGGTTGGACTTATGAAATTGAGTCGGGCTTATGAGTAGGTTCAGAACACAATAAAAAAAACACCCTAAGGCCAACTCCAGCAGTTAGCTCTACTCTAGAATCAGTTCAGCACTACTCTATTATAAATCAGCACCAAATCTCCAGCAGTTTGCACTACTTTTACACTAAAATAAAATATTTCTTTAGATTCTTCATATTTTAATAAATTTACTTGTATTATTATTCTATAATTATCAATAAATAATTTTTTAAATATTGATCAGGGATATATTAACTTCATTTATTTAAATTTTGATAAAATTCTAAAAATTAAAAAAATGAAAAAAAATAATATTCATAAAATTAAAATTTAAAAATTCATCAATAATATTACAATAAAATGTAAATTATAATGATAAATATAATTCTTATTTATTTTTAATTAAATGAGATACACAAATAATTACTCCCTCAGTCCCTCTTTAAACTTCTTGTTTCTTTTTGTTGTTTTGTTTAAGAAAGTGTATTGTTTATTATTATATGGTGGGCCACATGTTGAATTTTGTATAAAATAATGAAAAGTTGTGAAAAAGTAATGGGAAGTTGTGAAAAAGTAATGGGTAGTTGTGAAAAGTGGTATTTGTTTATTAATATATGAAATAGTGTTGTTGCTTTTTATGGAATGAGAAATTTATTGTGAGACATCCAAAAAAGAAAAGTGAGAAACTTATAGTGGGACGGAGAGATTACATTTTAAATATTGAGTAAACCGTATCACGTAAAGTGCCAAATATCTTATTGATTCTTGTCCTAATGAAATAATATTAATTTATATTAAAATTACAATTTAAAAAAAAGTAGTGCAGCAATTTGCTACGCTATTGGTAGCGCACATATATAATAAAATAGTGTAAGATTTTATTGTAGCGCAAAATTAATTTGACTGCTGAAGCTCTAACAAATCTAATTTCATCCCATGAACCCTAAGCCTGACGACGAGATGATAGGAAATTAGATTGGTCATAGCAAGAGGAAATCGTTCCAAAAAAATGTCGATTTTTTCGTGGGATGAAATTAGATTTGTTAGGGTGTTTTTCTGATTGTGTTCTGAAACTACTCATAAGCCCGACCCGATTTCATAAGCCCAATCCGAATATAATTAGCCCAACTCGTTAAAAATAAAAAATATAATATAATAAAGTTGACTTCCAAAAAATAAATACAAAATAAAATTAAATTTTTCCACGTGGCAAATAACCTGTTGTAGCAGGTAAAAGAACTGAAAACATTTTTTTTTTAAAAGGTAGGACCAATTTCAAAAAGAATGAAACGTATGGACCAAATTCAAAAGTATGACAACTTATTGAGCTTACAAAAATATAATCCCTAAACTTTAATGTTCAAGGAAAGCGTTATAAATAAAGGGAGACAATTCAAAATACCCATTTTCAACTTCACAAAATTTATTTTACCCACTTCAAATATAAACAATTTTTTCTATTCATTTTTAATTTCAAACAATCTTTTTTTACTCATATGACCCACAAACATCATCATCTAGTTATTACACCACACTCCACCCTACCCTACCCTACCCCACCTCCACCCCACCCTATTTGATATTTATATAATTTAATATTTTAAAACATACAATTTTAATAAATTAACTAATTATAATATTTTTATCATATATAGGTGATTATTTGAATTCTCTATTTAGACTATTTTAATGTATGATGCATATTAATGAATATTATAATATAAAAATTAAATTTTAATATAAATTAATGAATATTATAGTTTATAAAAATATATAAAAATATTTAATTTGTGATGTTTGAAAATATATTTATTAAAATTTAATTAACACGAGAGCATTATCCACATCAAAATTAAATTAAATTTTTAAATATTCTACCGAATTGTCTTCATAAAAATTTAATTATAAACTTTAATTTTATTAATCGCATATCAAATCATTGATTAATTAATAATTTTTTTTATACAAAAATACTAATTAAAAATTCACTCTAATATTTAAAATACAAACTCTCTCCCTCTCTTCATTTATATTTATTTACCTATTAAATAGTTTATAAAATCTAATCTACCCCCTATATGAGGGTAGTGTAGTTATGAGAATAAAATGGGGCCCAATTCAAAGTTATTAAATTTTTTATACCCATTTTATAAAGGTATATAAGTCTTTTATTATAAATTGGGTATAAAAGATGTTTTAAAGTAGATGTGGGTAAAATAATTTTTTTATAGTTGAAAATGAGTATATTGTGGTATTCTCACATAAAGGTATCTCTTATATGACTCAATTTTTTAAATTTTTTTATAGTTTTTCAATTCACCTTCATAAAATATCCCATACTCAAAGCTATGTGAAGTACTTTTTACTTGTTCTATTTAATTTGTATACATAATTTTTAATGTATTTGGTAAATTTTGAATTTATAATTTAACTTGAACTAATCACCCTCACTTGTTATGTCGTAAATGATCATTGAACCTTACGAAGTGCCCTTAGCCAAAGTATAAACATTTGAATTTGTACTTAATTTTTTGCATTTATGAATGTTCTGTTGTAACTATTGTTGAATATTTTTTTTCCCGAGATTATCATTGAATTTGTGCATAACGTATATCACTGAATAATGCATATCATTGGAATAAATTTGTAATTCAACGTTTGCAATTGTTGGATTTGAACTATAGGTACTTTGATTTGATTTTTTTTTTTTTGCACTTATAAATATTTCATTGTTTTGATTTTGTTTACACTTAAATTTTGTGCATTTTATTTGCAGTGGAATTTTGTGGTATGTGCATATATTTTGTACGTGTGCCTTGCCAGAGTCGTGACTAGGGTTGCAAACGAATTGAATCGAATCGAATATTATAGTTTTGTATTTGTATTTGAATAATAATCGAAACGAATCGAATTCGAATCATAAAAATTCGAATCGAATTCGAATCATAAAAATTCGAATACGAATATCATAATTCGAATACGAATACCTAATCGAATAAAAAATATTTGATTCATTTACAACCCTCGGGTAAGAGTTTGAAATATAGGTGCATATGATATTTAGATTATTATCTAATGAGCTTGCATCCTTAAAATAATAGTAATTATAGTAGCCATAAATTTCTAATGGTCTATAATCTTAAAATAATAATAATAACAATAATAATAATAGTAATAATTATACTAACTATTAAGTCTATTATCATTATAATATTTATAAAAAAATATTTAATCGAATATTTACGAATATCGAATCGAATATCATTATTTTGTATTCGTATTTGAATAATAATCGAATCGAATCGAATATTTGTAATCGAATTCGAATCATAAAATTTCGAATACGAATATCAAAATTTGAATATGAATATCAAATCGAATCAAAATTATTTGATTCGTTTGCAACCCTAGTCGTGACTATTTGACGTTTAGCTTAGAAATCATGAATTGAATTCACATTTAACACCTCAATTTTTGTGCATCGGTCAAAATGCTTTAAAAAAATTGCGCTGTCTCTTTGAATTATTGTTCAAATGCTCAAACATGACATTCACATACATATACACATAATAAATTGATGATGATGGAGGAACTATAATGCACGGATTCTTCTAAAAACATTATAATGGAATATCGAATTCGCACCCACACCTAAAAGGAATAAGATTCTTGAATTCTCGTGTCGAATTTTTCACGTGGCGAATCCAACTAATGATTCTCGAATCCACGGTAGAAAATCTATTTATAAGCATTATTGAATTTTATTATTTTACATAATTTAAATTAATAGTGTGACACTCGTTTTAGATTGAATTTACTACTATGATTTATGTATTGAACTAATGTAACTCAAATTGATTTTTTTTTTTACATAATTATATTATATTATTGAATATACTCAAATTTTAGGTGATAAAAAATATAAATGATTTATAATTTTTTTATAAAAAATATTTTTTAGATATTATATATAATAAAATATTAATAAATAGATGTATCCTTAACGAATCACATCCTAATTTTTTTAAAAACTCGTATCTCCGAACTCGTATCGTATCGCACCCGCATCTGCGTATTCGCACTCGTGTAATATAGTGATGGACTAATTATGATGGACAAACACTTATATACAAATTTCTAATCCGTAGAAATATCCATTTTTTTAAAATTCGCGGGTCTAAACCGGGTCGGGTTGAATTTGAGTTTTTTTTTTCCAAAATTCGCGCAGCTTGTGATTTTCGCTCCCAGGTATGTTACAGTTGGGGCAAATGCATGTTACTTTAAGGCAAAACATGTGTTACAACCAGATTAAATGTTGTTTTCTACACATATTCATTTATTTTTGTAGAAGTAAATATTTTTCATGCAATGTAACACATGTATATGTTACATTGTATGTGTAACACATATTTATTCTTAATAAAAATACATTTTATCCTATATGCTCATATAATAACACAAATTGAGGAACAAATATGTGTTACAATTAGAGTAAATATGTATTACTGCAAATTTATGTTACAATTGGAGTAAATTTGTGTTACTGTAAATGTGTGTTATATCTAGAGTAAATGTGTGTTACAATTAGAGTAAATGTGTGTTACTACAAATGTATGTTACAATTAGTGTAAATGTGTGTTATTGCAAATGTGTGTTACAAGTAGAGTAAATGTACCTGCAAGATCAAATGTGTGTTACTGTATGCACAAACATTTATTTATCCTTTTAAAAATATATATTATATTTTATATAACATATATAAGGTATTAAATGATGTATTAAGTACATGAATAACATATTATTAACATAAATCAACAAAGAGAATAAAAAATAAATTAAGTAACACATATTTATACTTGCAGAAATACATATTTTCTTTATAGTTACTTGAAAAGTACAAAAAATTAATTTTTTAAGAATTTGTAAAACAGATTTTGCCTAATTGTAACATACCTGGGAGCGAAAAAACATATTATTAACCTAAATCAACAAAGAGAATAAAAAATAAATTAAGTAACACATATTTATACTTGCAGAAATACATATTTTCTTTATAGTTACTTGAAAAGTACAAAAAATTAATTTTTTCAGAATTTGTAACACAGATTTTGCCTAATTGTAACACGCCTTTGCCCAAATTGTAACATACCTGAGAGTAGGGTTGCAAACGAATCAAATAATTTTGATTCGATTCGGTATTCATATTCGAATTTCGATATTCGTATTCGAAATTTTATGATTCGAATTCGATTACAAATATTTGATTCGATTCGATTATTATTCAAATACGAATACAAAATAATGATATTCGATTCGATATTCGTAAATATTCGATTAAATATTTTCTTATAAATATTATAATGATAATAGACTTAATAGTTAGTATAATTATTGCTATTATTATTATTATTGTTATTATTATTATTTTAAGATTATAAACCATTAGAAATTTATGGCTGCTATAATTACTATTATTTTAAGGGTATGTTTGGTTCGTAAGATAAAAGTATCTATCCGTAAAAAACATGCATGATTTTGACGGATAGATACTTTTATCTTACGAACCAAATGAGCCCTAAGGATGTAAGCTCATTAGATAATAATCTAAATATCATATGCACCTATATTTCAAACTCTTACCCGAGGGTTGTAAATGAATCAAATACTTTTGATTCGATTAGGTATTCGTATTCGAATTTTGATATTCGTATTCGAATTTTTATGATTCGAATTCGATTCGATTCGATTATTATTCAAATACAAATACAAAACTATGATATTCGATTCGATTCGATTCGTTTGCAACCCTACCTGAGAGCGAAAAAACCTGGAACTATAAGTTGCGCGAATTTTGGAAAAAATGTCCAAATCTGACCTGACCCGGTTTAGATCCGCGAATTTTTAAAAAATGGATATTTCTACGGTAGAAATTTGTACACAAGTGTTGCTCATTATGATGATGATAAACTAATAATAAGTTAATAATTTACAAAATTACCTAAGCTCATACATATATACGTCTCAATTTAATTATAATATTTGAATTTTTATCATGTTAATTATTATGCATTTTAATAATATATGAATTAATTATTATATTTTAATATTTTTTACTAATTTATTTTTATCAATTGTTTTCTATGTTCTTTAAGCACTTTAATTTTTATTATTTATTTTATTTCATTAAGTTTCAAGCTTACATTACTTAGACCAACCATCGAAAATTTATTCCTTTATTAAAATTTGTGTTCGTTTAAAAATATTATAATATTTTTACTAATAACCTATAACTGGATTTTTTTTAAAGTAGTAATATTTTTGCACTTTACTATAATTCTATTTTAGGCAAATAAAATTTATGTAATACTTGAAGGACAATTTATAATACCCAAAGAATATCATATAATATTACTCAAAGAGTAATTAAAATACATAATGAATACTTTATAAATGAAGAAAATCAAAGAATAATTTATAATTAATACCTAAAGAACAATTTGTAATACTCAAATAACAATATATAATACTCAAATAATAAATTATAATATAAAAAAAAAATTGTAAATGAATAATTAATAAATGAGTAATACTCAAAAAAACATATTTTGTTTCAATATCTCCTACGAATTTACACACTTTAAATTTTTAAAAAAATTATAATACCCAAAGAACATCTTATAATACACAAATAACAATATATAATAGGGAAAAATATAATATGATTCAAGAAATTGACAAAAATTACATATTAGTCCCGTGCAAAAAAAAAAAAAAACACTTCCGTGCAAAAAAAAAAAATACATTGCCGTGCAATTTTTTTGAATCAATTTGTAAATATAGTGATTTTTTGAACCATATTATAAGTGACCTTATATAATACTCAAAGAATAATTTATAATACCCAAATAACAATTTGAAAATGAATAATTAATAAATAAATAATACACAAATAATAATTTATAATACCCAAACAACAATTTATAATACTCTATTAATAATTTATAATATCCAAAGATCAATTTATAAATAAATATTTAATAAATAAATAATTAATAAACGAGTAATACTCAAAGAACAATTTATAATACCCAAAGAACATCTTATAATACTCAAAAAATAATTCATAATACACAATGAATAATTTATAATACACAAAAAATAATATAAGTAATTTTTTTAAAAATCGATGTTTCTCCTTCTGGCACCGAAAGAAGAAAAGGGAGTGTTAAGGTTCACTCTCACGGCCAACTTTTGCTACATTAGAACATAATATTATTTCAGCACCCCTGGAAGCCATTAAAATTAAAGAGAGATTTAAGTATGTTTAACAAATTCCTTCTTCAGCAGCATCAGAACAACAAGAGGCAGACATAATCAGAGATAAATAGGATCCACAGGGAACTGAATTTGTTCAGGTTCTATATCGAAGCAACCCTGCTTTATAGAAACTAGCACCTTTATTGACAAACGAAAAGAAGAAGAAAGCAGCACAATGAATATATTAATACCAAAAGAACAATTCAGTTATACCTCAAGAACAATTTCTTAATATCCAAAGAACAAATATTTACAATACCCCAAGAACAACTTGATATATAAAAAAATACAGTATGACGTGTAGTGTGTGTTTCTGAAAATATCAAATTAAATTTAAAATTAAACCAAAATTAAAGTGCATGCTAGAATTTGCGTTGGATTGTATATATGTGCGTGTTAAAAAATAATGATATTTCGTATAAAATTAAGAATATTATGGGTGCAGAGTTTATGGAGGATTTTTTATTTTAAGGGGTGAAAGATATTGTGTAAGGGAAAAAAAGTTTTAAAGATAATATGAAATGGTTGGATGTAAATTTTTTTTTTTTTTTGAAATTATTATTCCTAGAAACAAAATAAAGCACTCTATCACGTATTCAAGCGGGGTTTATGTGGCGACTGATTTTCCTTTGGGGTGCTACATATTGGCTCTGTAAAATCTTCCTTCAATTTAAGTTCAATTCCAACGATTTGCGCTAGAGTAGTGCAGAGTTCGTGCTATTCTAGCGCAAAATTTGAAATTCATCTCTAGCAGTTCGTACTATATTCTACACTACATGTATTTTCTTAATTTTTATTATATTTTTTATATATTAATTTAAATTTAATAATTATATAATTTTATTATTATTTTATACCATTAATTTTCAATTAATATATTCATCTACCATCACTCTCAAGTCTCATCCCAATATATTCATCTACTGTTCTCATTCTTATGTACTGAACAAGGCCTAGGAGCATGTTTATTGGGAAACTATCCCATTCCTATGAGGCTTCATTAGTCAGTATCTCTTTTATATAGTTTATACTAAAGGATCTCCAACCGAACCCTCAACACCAAGTTAATAACAAAGAATATGATCCGAAATCCATACAAGAGAGTAGGGAAAGAAAGATACAAAGAAAAGAAGAAAGCATCACAGTGAATGTATTAATATCCAAAGAACAATTTAATTATACCTCAAGAACAACTTCTTAATACCCAAAGAACAAATCTTTGCAATACCTCAAGAGCAACTTAATATACCAAAAAAACACACAGTGCGACATGTAGTGTGTATTTCTGAAAAAATCAAATTAAATTTAATATTAAACTAAATCAAGGTGCATGCTAGAATATGCGAAAAAAATAATGTCCGTACTGTAATGATTAATAAGTTCAATTTGGTAATTTATGTGAAAAGAATTGTAAATCCATCTTTGTGGGATGAAAATAATATATCACTATTTAAAAAAATATATAATTAATTGTAATAATTTTTTAAAATAATCAATGACAATAATTCTTTTCTATAACCAAATATATGACATATAATTACATCTTATAAAAAGAGATAGACCACAAAGAATCCCCTATCATCTATTTCTGAATCTCGCTTATCCTACGTGACTTCATACAACACTTTCTATACATCTTTCTAATTTTCTCATAAAATTATATTTTTTAAAATAAAATATAAATAACTGTTGTCGGTTATCAATCCTTTTTTTAATTCACTAATTTCTCCCTCTATTTTATCCCTCTATATTTTTTAAAATACTAATCACCATCCATAGATCTCGGTAAATTCCACCCATTACACATTTAAATTAAAAAAAATTAAATTTCAAATTAATTTAAAATAAATTTCAAATTAACATATAGTTTTTTCTAATCCCGCATATTTGCGGGGTTATGTACTAGTTATAATCTAAAACCGTATCTCAATCGAAATTCCAATCTTTATTGATTTAAAATAAAGTTAACCATTTATCATATTTATATACCATCTTTAAACTTAAAGACATGCCTTTACAAATCATCTAATAAATTTCAAATACTTAGAGCAGTTGGTATCGACATTTATATAATTTATGTGAACTTGATTTAATACTGTCATTTTATGATAAACCAATCATTTTTAAATAAAATAATCAATATTGTAAAATGAATTTATTTCTCTAAAATAATTAATTAATATTGTTTAAAAATATACTTTTAATGAATATTTCTCTCATAATATAACTTATGTAATTTTTTACATACACTTAAGTGCATAACATAGAATTGAATTATAAGTATTTTTAATAAATATATTAAAATTTGGGGTATTATATATTCTTACTTAGGACATTACCAATTAGTATCCAATGTATTGTTGATTGAAAGACAATTTAAAATATTCATTTTCAATTTTAAAAATTATTTTACTCACTTAAATATAAATAATTTTTTCTATCCGTAAAGAATTCTTTTTACCTATATGACGCACAAATATTATTATTATTATCTAATTATCCCACCATATCCCACCCCATCCCACACTAGGGGTGAGCATGGCTCGGTTCGGTAACCGAACCGAATCGAATAGCCAAAATCGAAATAACCGAATTACCCAATATAAAAAACCGAAACCGAGCCATATATATATGTAAAACCGAAAAAATCGAAACCGAAAATTTCGGTTCGGTTTCGGTTTTATACCGAAATATTTTTAAAATAATAAAATTTTAAAATTTAAAATATATAATATTAGTATATATTACTATTAGTATATATAATTATATAATATATAATATATAATATTATATATACATAACCGAAATCTAATATATATCTAATCTAATTAAGTGCTTTGTTATATATAAAATATATATAATTATATCTAATCTCAAATATATATAATTATATATATATAATATTTTATTTCGGTTCGGTTTTTGGTATTGTGGTATTTTTGCCACGAAAACCGAAACCGAATACCAAAAAATTGAAAATCTAAAACCAAAACCAAAACCGAACCGAATACCAAATTAACAGAACCAAATTTCTATTTCGGTTCGGTTTTTCGATTTTTCCCGAATAGTGCTCACCCCTATCCCACACCACACACCACCGCTCCAACCACATTAATATTTATGATTTATATCAATTAAATATTATCAAATACTATAAATTGAACATAAAATATCATTTCACTCTATGAAAATTTTAAAAGAAGCACTTAGTTTTATTATTCATTAATTATTTTATATCTAATCGTTTTAAAGTTACAACTTTCTTCGCACACCTAAGCTATGTTTACTTAGGGAGATAAATGACACATTTATCTACTGTTTACTTTGTTTGTTATTTTTTTTTGGGTTATTCGTCCGACCCAAATTAAACTCTTGTTATATACCCAAAATAAACTCGAGCATTTGGGCTGCTAAACTTACTTTACCCTCTATAAGTCTCTCTTTTCTTTTCTCATTATAAGTTAGTCTTAACCATTAAAGTAAACAAAATATTACTATGATTTAAACTTTTCTACTGTCCTATAAAATAAACATGTATTATCTAATTTTATTTTAACACCCCTACTAAATTATTATCATTTACATTGTTCTAACAATTAAAACAAACACAACCTTAAAGAATATTGTATTTCCTCCACCCAATTTTATTTTCCCACCACTATTCACTCTATATATTTCTAAACTATATATCCTCTTTCACTAACAACTACAAATAAAAATATGTTCATATAATTTCATTCATCTAAATTAATTAATATTCTTTTTAAAAAGTTTATGTATTTAAATATTTATTAATTAACTCCATTACAAAATAAATTAAAGTATCTATACTTACAAATCGGTTCACAATATTTATATAAAAATATAATTTTTTCTGCACATAAATACATTTTTTCTAAATAATTTGTAATTAATATTAATTTTATAAACTATTTTTTATTTTTTCAAAATTAAGAAGTCAAATAAAAAAATTAATATTGGGAATAGAAGCCCAACTCATCTTCCTCTCCCGACCATTCTCGGCTTCTCAGTTCTCAGTTTGAGATGAAGAGAAGCCCTATAGCCGAACGTTTACTAGAAAAAATGCAGTGGAATAGAGAGAGAACACCCAACAAGGGAGGGAGACCCAGAAAGTCCCCAAAGGTTATAGTGAGAGAAGATGAGTCATTGACCAAAACCTCTAATGGTGATGATTTGATTCAACCATCACCCCCTTTAGGCAATGCTCCTTCAACGGTATGATCTCTCTGCTCTTTTTTTTTTTTTGGAATTGAGATCCACCCCTGTACAGGAGGCTTGTGCACGAGGGGAATCGGTGGGTGCGTGTGTGTGATTCGACGGTTCCCCTGCTCCTGTACAGGAGGGGATCCGGATCCGAATACCCAACGGCCAAAAATTTACTAGAAACAATGCAGTGGAATAGAGAGAGAACACCCAACAAGGGAGGAAGACCCAGGAAGATCCCAAAGCATATAGTGAGAGAAGATGAGTCATTAACCAAAACCTCTAATGGTGATGATTTGATTCAACCATCAACGGTATAATCTCTCTGCTGTTTTCCCTTTTTTTTTTTTGATACTATTGTTTTGATTTCGTATTCCCTTAAGCTCGCTCTGTTTCCCCCTCTTTTTAGGGTTTAGGGTTTAAACTTTGGTTTCTACGCCTGTTACTGATGCATATCTAAGGATTTTGCGCTGCGTCGAACTAAAATATTTATTTTGTTAATATTGATAAAGATGGAGGTCCGTGCATTTATGTTAAATTTTGAAAACAAATTAAGTATGATTATTCGTGCATAATTGAAAAAAAGCAATTCTTACTTGAGGCCGTTTGAGAATAAAGCTTTAATGCTCTACGAAGGGGAAGTTGTTAATTTGTGAGCCGTCTCACACAAGTTTTTGCCATTGAGAAAATGTTTGGATATTTTCAACTTGGTATGCAGATCTGTACGTGTTCCTATCCAATTTCTCTGTTTTATTGATGGCTTGATGCATAATGCTAGAGAATCAACATTCTTCAAGAATTTGAAAAGAAAACGAAATAAAGATGTCAGCTTCTTTTGATCACAACATTATCTTTTATTACAATGTTCTCATTTGTGAATACTTGTCTATTAATCTGGGAAATAATAATGATTGTAGAATAAAGATTGGTTATATTGTTATTACTGAGATAAAGCCACCCAGAGACTTGATTCAATTGTAGTAGTCTTCTCATTAGTGGTGATTTTGTAGGACACTGCTTCTCTTGAGGGTAGTAGGTACCGTACTCGACATTCCCTGGCAGTTGCAGACGAGCTAGCAGTTGGTTCTAAGAGATTGGATTCAAAGAGCCCCGTTCCAATGGAATCTCCCCGTTCAAAATCTCGAGTTGAAGCTCAGGTAAGATGGAATTAGCAATATAAATGGGATAGATGCTTAGTAGTATCTTGATGATTGTTAATCTCATCCAGTTTATATACAATTTGTTACTCTTGTATCCAAACATTCGTAAGTGGTTGGATTTGATTTTCTTTGATACCACATTGTGCTACTTTGTATTGTCTGCCTCACCTCATATTTTCCATTATTAACCAAAGGAGAACAATTTTATTTTGATAAAAACTTGTATGAGCCTTGTTCGTGTATTTGAGATTTGCGAACTCCATTTATCTTACCCAAAAATCTCTAATTTGATATTATATATATATGTATTTATATATGTGTGTGTGTGTATCATGTATATATAAGGTTCTGTTAGACTCATTTTCTAGAGGAGTCAAAAATGAGATGGAGTTCACATAATTACTTTTCTATTTTCAGGATGGGATTATTAGTCCCGGCAAAAGTATAGGCCCAGGAGATGGTACAACTATCATTTCCCGAACAGAACTTCAGCCAGATTCCTGCAAGAATGTACTAGTTTCGACCAAATTCACTTCAGATCTTCCTGTTCAACCTCAACCTCAACCTCATGATTATAATGAGCTTATATCTGATCATATTGATGTTGATGGGTACAAAGTGAAATGCGAATTAGCACCTCTCGTTATTGCCATCTTTAGAAAGTACGGGGACATTTGTAGGGAATGCATTTTTTCTGTGGAATCGCGTTCGATCCTTTTAGAGTGGGTTTGCAGCATTTATAAGAAGTTGGAAGCTTCGACTTTTATGCAGTTGACTTCTTCAGAGATCAATTCCATGCTCGGTCAAATGGAAGACCTCAAACTTGTGAAAATGGAAATCGGGTGGCTCACTCAGAGGCTGAGTCAGATATCGAAAGCGAGGGAGATGTATGGCGGCATTTCGACTATTGAGGATGTCGAAGCAAGAGTGGAACTAGTGATTGGAGAAAAGACGAAAGCAATTGAAAGTTACGAAAAGGAGGTGGAGGCTGGGATGGAGGCTGTGAAGAAGTTGCAGGAAAAGCTTCAGCAAGAAAAGGATGAGTTAAGTATGATTGAAGAAGTTGAAAAAATTAAGAAGATGTGTGGTAAATGTTTGGTGCATGGACTTGTTTAGCTTTAATGACTAATTGATGTGATCTTCTCGAGTAGAGTTTATGATGATGAATTGCTTATCCAGCATGCGATATTGCTGTGTGTAAATGTAAACACTCTTAACTGCTTTTGCATTTTGTAATGGAATGCTAGTATGTAGAAATTTTAAAGAAATTGCAAGAGAATTTGAGATTTTAAATCTTAATCTTTTCATGATTTGGGCAGGTGCCTGTTCTTTTTCATTTCAATTCTTACAAGAAAAGAAAAAGGATGAATTATGGTTTCTTATCAAATTTTATTTATATGATATATCGAAATGATTGTAGTGACTCGTAGGTTTGGAAATTGAAAGTATTTTGTTAATTCGATGCTCGTAGCATCTTAAATTTTTTGTTAATTAATAATTGAATAATTATATTTGAAAAAACTTTAATGAATATGATAATATATTGTGAAAGAAAAATAAATTTGTTAATTAAATTTAGGGAAAATTATTTTTTTTGTCTTGTAACTTCACCCTTTTTTTATTTTCGTCCTATAACTTGTACATGTTTTGGTTTTAATCATATGATATACAATTTCAGGTTAACAACCGATATTAATTATTGACGTGACATTTTTCTTTTTAAAAAAAAATATGTTGGCACAATATTCCTAATATCTATCAATCAATACCAAGTCAAACTTAGGGGTGTGTATTGGATTAGGATTTTAAAAGACTTTTTTAGCTGAAAAAAATCCTGCAGATTTTAAAGATTTTGTAGGATTTTGGTGACTTTTAAGATTTTGCAGGATTTTGTAAGACTTTTAAAATAAGGATTTTAATGGATTCTATAGAACTTTGTAGACTTTGCAGAATTTCATGGATTTGTGACATACAATAAAAATTCAAAATTTTTCATACCTTCAAATTAAAAAAAAAAAGAAAAAGTTAAAGACAAAAAAAATCATAATATCATGTCCTTTTAAATAGCATTACTCCACATATTCATAGCTATACTAGTCCTCCAAACATTAGCGTCATGTCGTTCTTGCTCTTGAGTTTGAATGATAGGCTCAAAATCACGGTCTTCATTAACTGGTAATATTGAAGATGAAGGTTCGTCCACCGATTCAATTGGAAATTCATCAGAATGACATTCTTTGCGAATAAAGTTATGTAGAACTGCACATGTTAATATTATCAATATAAAAAAGTATCGAAATTGAATAATCAAAGCAACCAAAGTAAAATATAACAAAACTCAAATACCGTAAAAAAATATTATCAATATAAAAATATTACCTAATGACATATGTAATATATAATATTAGTATTATAATAATACTATATAAAAATAAAGATTTATCTTGTATATAAGTTAGGATGAATAATATCGTTTTTTAATACTATTTAATGATTAATTATTAATTATTTTTATTTATTCTAGTATATATGTATATATAATATTATATTACTCTTCGTCACTGTAATTATTTTATCGTTGATGTTATAAATGTAGAGATGAAATTATAAGGTTAAAACTATTTTAGGTCTTAAAAATAAATAATTATATATAAATCAATTTGGGGATAAATAAAGTCATTAATTAAAAAAGTCCACCGAAATCCTAGAGGTTTTGATGGGATTGTTGGTATTTATAAAATACATTAAAGAATCCATCAAAATCCATCAAACCCAACAATCCTTTAAAATCCTTATATTTTTGAATACCAGTGGATTGTTTTTAAGTCTTTTAAAATCCTGATTGAA
>JAPKLY010000044.1:540279-588531 GCA_026898435.1 Prunella vulgaris
TACCAGTGGATTGTTTTTAAGTCTTTTAAAATCCTGATTGAATACCAATGGATTATTTTTAAATCCTTTAAAATCCTGATTGAATACCAATGTATTATTTTTAAATCCTTTAAAATCCTGATTGAATACCAACAGACTTTTTTATAAGAAAAAAGTCCTTTAAAATCCCACGAAATCTTAAACGAATACACCCCCCTTAATATCCATATAAAAAGATGATTCACATATCTATCAATTACTAAGAATTTATTTTAAATGTTGGCATTCCTAATATCTCTCAATTATACCAAATGGTTTGAATATCTATCAAATAATAAGAAATTTTTTCTTTTAAAAAAAAATTACATTTAGCAGTTTTAGGCGGGACTTTTCCCTCATTTTAGCAATTGGAACAAACGGTCAAACTTACATTTGTATGCATCCGCACACAATAAGGGCAAAATGAAACTTAACAATTCTATTGGAAAGGAGAAGGGGGCTTAAAAAACTTAACAATTCAACTATGTAAACCAAATTATTATCATAATTATATTTTTGCATTTTTTTTTTTGTAAAAGTTGCTGCCTTTTTGATACACTTTGAACACCAATTTCATGAAAATGTATTCACTATGCTTGTAGACTATTTAATGTGTTTTATTTCTTTTAAGTTTTTTTTTTAAATTTAGTTTATTAATAGCAGGATGTTATTTTTAAAATTTGATTTTTTTAATAGCATGATGTTACTCTTTTTCCTAATCCTACTTTGTGAAAAATGAAAATTGGTTACACCTAAACTTAATTAAAAAAAGAAGAAAGAAGCTTTGCTTCGTAAGCAAACTATCTTAGAATAGTAATTTAATTAAGAAAAGGTAAAAGTTGACTAGGTATATTAATTTAAAAGGAAAAGATTGATTAGTATATACCAATTAATTGTATATTAAAATCTTGATATGACAACTTAAAAAAAAATATTTGACCTGGTATTATACATCAATAACCGTATAAACATTTAAAAAAAAAAGAAAAAGAAAAATGTCACGTCAATAATTAATACCGGTTGTTAACCTGGAATTGCAGGTCATAGGATTAAAATAAAAAAAATGTACAAGTTATAGGATGAAAATCAAAATATGAAAGTCGATAGGACGAAAATAAAAAAAGGGTAAAGTTACAGGACAAAATTTTTTTTTTCCTTAAATTTATTGACCCAATATTTTGATAGGTCACTGAAGCGAATTGTGAATTGAGTCAATAATTACTAACTATGACATCAGAGTTGCCGTATAATATTATAGTTTATTAGTTGTATATTAAAATGAAGCACAATCATTTTTTCTGAATAAGTAGGGTATTAGCAAATGGAAGCTATGTTTTAAAAACGAAAGCATAAGTTGACCCGGTCACCTTAGTATTTTTGGTCAGACTGGGTTTAACCGGGTCTAACAATTTTTAAAGTGGTTGAACCGGTGTGACATCATAAATACATAATATACAATTATAAATATCTTATGATAAATTTTACTAAAAAAAAATTGAAGTTAGATATTATATTGGAAAAGGGTGGAGACTTAGAGAGTTAGAGTCGTGTTTACAGATAGTGAAACCATATCTATTATTTAAGATTATGAATTAAAGTTAGACATTATATTGTTAAATTATATTTAATATATATTATATTTATATAAATAATTTAGTTAATCATGTGTAAAAAAAGGTCATTTAATTGAAATTTTTGTCTAAGTGGCGTTTCGGGTGGTCCAACGAGCAGCCGGTTCGACCCGATTTTTACCGCTTTTGAGCTCTTTTTAGACGCTTTTGAAAACATCCGGTCCAATATACTAAAGCGGGCCGGAGAGATGTCCGAATAGCGGTCAGACCGGTCCGACCGGTCAGTCCGATCAGCTTTTTAAAACACAGAATGAAAGTTTATAGTTCAAATTTTAAATTTGAACTTGTCTTCGACTCAAATTTAAAATTTGAATTATCACATATGTTTTGATAAATGATAATATTTTCATGAGACAATCAGTGCAAAATTTTTAATTACTTTTTATTTTTTAAATGAAACTTGCTTTTTATATCATCAAAAGTTACTATTAACAAAATAATAAAATTGATAAAATTTTGATTAAATAATATAAAAAAAGTTGTATTTATTATTTTACTAAAGAAATATAATATATATTTATTAAAAAAATTGCATGTTTACAAAAATTAATAAAATACACCAAGGTTACACTCCTTTATATTTTTTTATTTAACGTGTAATATTATATTATAAAAATAACTATGCAGCACATCATTTTATAATAAATATGTTTATGTAAAATAAATAATGAGAAAGTTGGGCCAAGATTTCATTAATGGCCCATAAGATTGTACCATCTATTAGTCTTGTTCTCTTCGTCAGTCATTACCACGGATTTTCAGCGGCCAGGCATCGCTGCCTCCTCCACCTCAAACCGACGCCTACTCCCACGCTGCCGCCGCCCACATCAGACAGTCGCAGCCGCCCACATCAGACAGTCACAGCCTTGCCTCCGCCGTGCCACACCCCCTGCTGTCCACGGCCATGCCACGCTGTCAACTGAGGTAATGTTTGGTTCAGGGGACTAAATAGTCAATCCCCAAACACAGGACTATTTCGGTCAAATCATGCATGTTTTGGCCGGAATAATCCTGTGTTTGGGGAATTGAGTATTTAGTCCCCTAAACCAAACATACCCTGAAGGTATAATTGAATCTGATTATATATTGTAAGGATTTCAAAATTATTTTTTGCAAGTGTGGGCTCAACATTTTTTACAAACGGTTTGCGATTTTGTGACTAAAAATTAGGCGTCCCTGTTGGATTCCGAAACGATGGTTTGAAGTTAAGTCATGATTTTACTGTTGAGCGCCAGTAAAATCATCAACCAATTATATAAGTACGGCTGCTTTTATATATTTATAGATTACACTGTTACAAATAATGTTATCCTTTTTAATTTTTCTTGAATTAAAGAGTCAAATAAGAAAATAATATTGGGAAGGTGACCTATTTATCTTGGTGCTTGTTTGCAAATCCAATATAAAAAGTAGAAGTGCTTATTTAAAAAAAATTTAAAATATATTTTCAACAATTATTTTAAGTGCTTATTATTATTTTTCTCAAGCAGCAATTTTTAACTTTTAATTTCTAATTAAGTATTTCTACACATTTTTCAATAAAATAATAATCAATAATATTTTTAGAAACATTTTTTTTGCAAACACATTTTTTTAATCATTTTTCAAAAGGGTGCAACTATTCATACCCCAAATTCCTCTAAATATACCCCAATTACTAAATATATTTAACTTAAAATGAAAATTTAATTTAAATTACTAAACATACCCCATTTTTTGTTAATATATCTTTTTTCATTTTTGACCTAGTCTTCATCTCTCTCAGCATACTAACTGCTATATTTATGGAGTCCAATCATCTTCGAAACTATTCTACAATTCTACGCTGTCCTTAATTTTTATATTTGCAATCAATTCATAATTTATCCAAGTACACAATTTACATATCAATACAAGTACACAATAAATAATTAAAAGGGCCTATGCCTATTGTTGAAGAGCGCCGTGAAAGAGGATGAGCCGCCGTATTTTCCACGACGATACAGAAAGGTTGGAAATTATGAAATTTTGGATGGGGAAAATGGTGATTTTTAGGCAAAAAAAAAAAAAGCTCCGGTGAGATCTGAAGGAGTGTGGAGAAGAAGACATGACTTTCGTCTAGTGAATTCTTTTAAAATTTTATTCGGTTGCAATAGATAAAATGACGATGCAAAGTTTTAGTTCTCATTTCTTAAAAATGACGACGTAGTGTGGATCATTAACATGAATTGAGAGAGATGAAGAATAAGTCAAAAATGGAAAAGAGTATAATAAGTAAAAAATGGGGTATGTTTAGTAATTTAAATTAATTTTTTATTTTAAATTAAATTAATTTTTATTTTAAATTAAATATATTTAAGTAATTGGGGTATGTTTTAGAGGAATTTCAAAATCACTAAAATTTAAAATACTCCTTATTTTTTATCTTAGTACTAAAATTATTTAATACTCCCTCCGTCCCAGGGAATTTGCACCCCTGGAATGGCACGTAGTTTAAGAAAAATATATTTTTTAAATAAAGTAGTGGTATATGGGTAAATGTGTGGAAAGTGGAAAGTTTTATAAATGTGCATGTAAATCAGTGTTTTCCTTTTAAATAGTGTGCAAATTAATTTGGGATAACCCAAAATAAAAAGTGTGCAATTTGATTAAGGACGAAGGGAATAATATTTTTTCAACTCTAATAGAGATTGCAAACATGCATCTGTTCTCCCCCACCATTCTCGGCTTCTCAGCTTGAGATGAATAGAAGCCCAACGGCCAAAAGTTTACTAGGAAAAATGGAGAGAGAACACCCAACAAGAGAGGGAGGCCCAGAAAGCTCCCAAAGCATATAGTGGGAGAAGATGAGTCATTAACCAAAACCTCTAATGGTGATGATTTGATTCAACCATCACCCCCTTTAGGCAATGCTCCTTCAACGGTATAATCTCTCTGCTGTTTTTTTTTTTTTTTTTTAAATTTTGATACTATTATTTTGATTTCGTATTCCCTTGAGCACGCTCTGTTTCCCCCTCTTTTTAGGGTTTAGCGTCGAACTAAAATATTATTTTGTTAAATATTGATAAAGATGGAGATATCCGTGCATGTTAAATTTTGAAAAAAAATTAAAGTATGATTATTCGTGGATAATTGAAAAAGAGGAATTCTTACTTGAGGCCGTTTGAGAATGAAGCTTTAATGCTCTAAGAAGGGGCAGTTGTTAATTTGTTAGCCGTCTCACCATGAGAGGCTGTCTCACACAAGTTTTTGCCGTTGAGAAAATGTTTAGCTATTTTAAACGTGGGTATGCAGCTCTGTACATGTCCCTATCCAATTTCTCTGTTTTATTGATGGCTTGATGCATAATGCTAGAGAATCAACATTCTTCAAGAATTTGAAAAGAAAACGAAATAAAGATGTCAGCCTCTTTTGATCACAACATTATCTTTTATTACAATTGTTCTTCATTTGTGAATACTTGTCTATTAATCTGGGAACTAATAATGATTGTAGAATAAAGTTTGGTTATATTGTTATTACTGAGATAAAGCCACCCAGAGACTTGATTCAATTGTAGTAGTCTTCTCATTGGTGGTGATTTTGTAGGACACTGCATCTCTTGAGGGTAGTAGGTATTGTACTCGACATTACCTTGCAGTTGCAGACGAGCTAGCGGTTGGTTCAAAGAGATTGGATACAAAGAGCCCCGTTCCAATGGAATCTTCCCGTTCAAAATCTCGACTTGAAGCTCAGGTACTATGGAATTAGCAATATAAATGGGATAGATGCTTAGTAGTATCTTGATGATTGTTAATCTAATCCAGTTTATATACAATTAGTTGCTCTTGTTTCCAAACATTCTTAAGTGGTTGAATGTGATTTTCTTTGATACCTCATTGTGATACTTTTGTATTGTCTGCCTCACCTTGTTCGCGTATTTTAGATTTACGAACTCCATTTATCTTATATGTGTGTCTGTATCATGTATAGATAAGGTTTTGTTAGACTCATTTTCTAGAGGAGTCAAAAATGAGATGGAGTTCACATAAACCAAGTTCGCATAAGTGTTACTTTTCTATTTTCAGGATGGGATTATTAGTCCCAGCAAAAGTATAGGCCTCGAAGATGGTACAACTATCTTTTCCCGAACAGAACATCAGCTAGTTTCCTGCAAGAATGTACTCGTTTCGACCAAATTAACTTCAGATCTTCCTGCTCAACCTCAACCTCATGAAAATAATGAGCTTATACCTGATCATATTGATGTTGATGGGTACAAACTACAAAGTGAAACGCGAATTAGCACCTCTCGTTATTGCCATCTTTAGAAAGTACGGAGACATTTGTAGGGAATGCATTTTTTCAGTGGAATCTCGTTCGATCCTTTTAGAGTGGGTTTGCAGCATTTATAAGAAGTTGGAAGCTTCGAAGTTTATGCAGTTGACTTCTTCAGAGATCAATTCCATGCTCAGTCAAATGGAAGACCTCAAACTTGTGAAAATGGAAATTGGGTGGCTCACTCGGAGGCTGAGTCAGATATCGAAAGCGAGGGAGATGTATGGTGGCGTTTCGACTATTGAGGATGTCGAAGCAAGAGCGGAACTAGTGATTGGTGAAAAGACGAAAGCAATTGAAAGTTACGAAAAAGAGGTGGAGGCTGGGATGGAGGCTGTGAAGAAGTTGCAGGAAAAGCTTCAGCAAGAAAAGGATGAGTTAAGTATGGTTGAAGAAATTAAGAAGATGACTGGTAAATGTTTGGTGCATGGACTTGTTTAGCTTTAATGACTAATTGATGTGATCTTCTCGAGTAGAGTTTATGATGATGAATTGCTTATCCAGCATGCGATATTGCTGTGTTTTGTGTAAGTGTAAACTCTTAACTGCTTTTGCATTTTGTAATGGAATGTTCATATGTAGAAATAAAAAAAAAAGCTGCAAGAGAATTTGGGATTTGTTGAAGGAATACTATAATATTGTGCCTTAATCAAAAGTATTTGATAGAAGGGTAATTTAGTCTTTTGTTATTTATCCTTGTAACCCTAGTTTGTAACCTATAAATATAGGATCACTCATAAAATATGATAAATATAACTCTCCTGGCTTGGTACGTCCCCAGACGTAGTCTTTCAGACGAACTGTGTCAACAAACTCCTGCGTCTTTTCCTTTCTCTTTTAATTATTCTTAAACACTTTATCAGCACGAGTCTCTACGAAGCAATAGGATTCACGAGAGGATTGCTCAAGCTGTCTCTAGAACGAATCGAATCGGATCAATTTTTAATTATTTGCTGAAACAGTAAGTTTCTTATTTTTATTAATCTGAAAATTAAAAATCATGTGTATATGTGAATATATTTATGAATCATGGTTCGTATGCTTGCTTATGTATTATATGAATATGCGTACTCAAGAAATCTATTTTATTCATATATATTTATCTGCTTTATTCATACATATGCACATGAATTTGTGTACACATATATATACGTTTCGTGTTTATTTACATATTGATTATATAGACTGCATATATATGTTTATATGTATACATTTATTTTATGTTCTGAAATCATAGTTCATAAGCCATAGTTCGTCCACATATTTGAATCAAAAATCAAAACCTTCAATTTCCAGAAAACTAACCCAAAAACATTTTTTTTTGGAAGATACCTTTTTCTGAAACCTCAGATTTTTCCAAATCAGTTCCCTTTTCAAAACAAAACCACCAAAAATCTGTTTTTTTATTTCCGAAAACGAAAACAGATTTTTGAAACCCTGTTTCTTAAAAAACAATCAGAAACCCATATCTGTGTTTCGAAAATCCCCTAATTTTTTTTCTCCAAAATTTTTACGAAATCAGAAACTCAATTTTGTGAAATGAATCTTTTTTCGAAACCTGTTTTCGAAAAATTTTCCCAGAAAATCAACTCTTTTTCGAAACCTGGATTCAAAACATTTTCGATTTTTTTTTTCTCTGAAACTGAATCAAACTTTTTCGAAAACCACCAAAATCGAAACCTACCTACTGCGCCTGATTGAGCACGACGGTGCGATGGCCCAAGCAATGGCCTCGACTGACGGCCAAGTTCGCCGGCGACGCGCGACCGCGAACGGCGAGTGAGCGCGAAAAGTGACAGCGACTCTGCGCCGGCGGCTGCACGCTTTCGACGGCGACTAAGCGCCTGCAACGTCGAACGGCCAAGCGATTCCGTTCAGCAACTATGCTCGAACCACGATGCACACTGCACCGATCGATGCGATTCGCACGCTGAATCAGTCAAGTGGAGTAACGTGCACGCGTAATCCGGCGATTGACACCTCTCTATCTCTGCTGGAATCGCGAAAAATCTGCCCCAAAATCCTGTTTCTCTTCACCCGTATGTAATGTTGAAAATATCTCTTGGAAATTGAAAAACCCCTTACTGAAATAGGCATTGGGCCATTTTTAATTTGGGCCTTAAGTTATTAATCCAAACGGGCCATTTGTTTAGTTGTGGCCCTTGTTATGATTAATTGGGTCATTTTTTTGGGCCACCTGTTAAGTCTTATAAACTTAGGACTATTAATGGGCTTCAACCTAATTAATTCAATTTTATTAGGTTTACTTTGATTATAAATATCTGTTGTGAATAGTGAAATTTTTACATTGATAAATTTTATGTGATTATTAATTACATGATATTATTAATTTTTTTTTTTAGAAAACTATTTGTTTATATCTTATATGTTCATGATAAAGAATATTCATGAATAATAAAAATATGTAATAAATAAATGTGATAAAGTATTTTCACAAAGCATCGAAAAAAAAATATGTGACCCATGGTCTCACAATCTAACTCAAAACTATTATATTTGAAATAAAAAGTAATTTATTACAATATATTGCTATGCTTACAGTATTAATATGTCCATTCATTGTTTGTTCAAACAGATGACTGAACCAACTCGACCTGAATTTAAAATATTGGACTCAGAAGGACTTGAGTACCACCGTTGGGTTTCCGATGTGGAAACGACCTTCTTAGGGAAGGACTATCTTTCCACTATCGAACCATCCGATGAACCAGAAGACGAAGAACCGTCTGACAAGGTTAAAGCCAATGCCCTTATGTTTCTTAGGCGACATATTGACCCTAGCCTACGCTGGGAGTACCTTCAATTGAAAACACCCAAAGAACTGTGAGATGCTCTCAAGGAACATTTTGGAAACATTCATGATACTCTGCTTCCAGAACTGACAGTCCAGTGGAATTAAATCCGCTTACTTGACTATAAGAGAGTAAATGATTTCAATAAGGATATGTTGCGCCTTAAAGCACGCCTTACTTTTTGTGGAAAGCAAATCACAGAAGATGAAATGATTCAAAAGACTATCTCCACCTTCCCTACTTCAGCACTGATACTAGCAAATCAGTATAGACTTGAATTTGATAACAAGAGAATTACCACATTTAACAAGCTGATTAATATGTTGCAAGTAGCTGAGAGACATGACCAGGTTCTTCTGAACAATAATGCTAGGCCTGCCGGGACAAAGAAAATTCCTGAGGCTAACCTTGCTCAAAAGAATCATGGAAAGAATCCCAAAGGAAAGGGAGTAGTGCGTGCTCATCCCTATCAACGTGAGAACAATGCACCACGTGGTAGAGGTCGTATTGGCTATGGCAGAGGCCGTGGCCGGGGTCGTGGTAACCCTCCCACTCAAGGGCATCAAGGTGGTACTGGGACCACTGGCAGCTCTGGTGGTCGTGGCACAAAGGGGCAAAATGCATCTCAACGCCCTCCGAACAAAAAGGACGGAGTTGGTAACGAACCTTGCTATAGGTGTGGAGATACTGGACATTGGTACAATAACTGTAAAGCAAGCAACAAGGTAGCAGCCAACTACAAGAGGTACCGGGAATCTAAAGAACAAGAGACCCACTACATGGAAGGCGAAAACCATCCAGCTGATGTTAACCTCACAATCGCAGATTTTGATGGCAACAAAGATCTTGCTGAATCACTGAACACTCCTGATTTTGAGTGATTTATATGATCATTTTTTTTAGAACATTGTTATGGCATGTTGCCTTATTTTATTTTGGACAATTTTCATTAGTCTTGAAGTTACTTTGACTATGATTTGTTTTTGAGTTGGATTTTGTTATGAGATTTTATCTCATTTATCGTTGGTTTTATATATTTAAACTTATTTGCATTACATGCTTGATAACATAATATTATTACAATGTAAAGTAATTGTTGACAAGGCGAACTGATACGATCGACATTGAAATAATTGCAAGGACCCCGGAGGTCGCCTAGCTCGACGAAATGGAGGGCAGCTCGCCCCGGAGCTCGCTTAAAGGAGCTCGCCCCCACCTCGGCGAGGTTCATTATCAAACGGCACCCTAAAGCCACACAAGACATCAGAGCTCGCCTGGGAGCCCGTCTTGTAGCCTGCTAGATCCCGATGTTTGCGCTCTTTTTCCCTCCATCCGGTTTATCCACAAGGGTGGTTTACGGCGAGGTTTTTAATGAGGCCCATCTAGTCTAAGGCATTGTAGTAGGATGAGGCACGATGTAGGGAGCAGTGCGAGGGACCAGGACGAAGGTTACAGACCTTCGTCAACACCGGAAGCCAAATAGGCTCATAAGGTGCCGTCCGCACTCACGCACCTATAAATAAGACCTCTCTTGTAACTAATATACAATTCTAATACATTTTTCCTACACTTTACTTTCTCTCTCTAAGCTCTCCACTCCCTCTCTCTCTATCTTATCCAAGAACACAAATCATTAGATTATTGTTTGGTAGAATTAATCCGATATAAAGCCACATAACGAACAACGATTAGTAAATTCTATCAACAATTTGGCGCTAGAAGGAGGGTCGAATCTGAAAAATAAAAATTTTTCAAGAACAAAAAAGTTAGGGTTTGTTTGAAGATTTAAAGATTTGAAGGTGTTCTTGATAAAGCTCAAGAACACTTGAAGATACACTTACATATTCATTCCTTTGAACAAAAAACCCAGATTTCCGGGTGAAAACCCGAATTCTCGAATTTACAATTTCTGCCCGGAAGAAGTTTTCAAATGCGCGCGTGTACACGAATAAACTGGATTTTGGATAATTCATCACACGCGAGGCTAGATGAAAATTTGCACAGCTCCACCTAAGCTGGACGACCACCACCCCGGTGACCTAAGCTGGACGACCATCACCCCGGTGACCTCCTCCCATCTCGGTGACCTTCCGCAAGTTACCCCCTCCAAAAACCAAAAATGGCTACCACTCGAGCCGCCAAAGGACAGACCTCCGCAGCTGCCGGAAGGTCCAGAGGGGGCGACCAAAACCAGGCCGAGGCGGAAACCTCACGCCAGGTGGTGGAAACCTCGCACCCACCTCCCCAGAAGAGCACTGCAGCTCCGCGACCTCCGCGAGTTGTGGTGACCCAAGAAGACTTGAGCCCTGCGCTGAGGGACCTGGCCAACAACCCCGACGAGCTCCAGCGCACCATCGTAACTTTGCAGAGGGTGCAGCAGCGGTAGAACGACGAGCTCACCCTAGTACCTAGGCGAGCTCCAGCCGAGACCCGGGAGCATGCGAGGCCCACTCAGGGCACCCAGACCTGCGGGGAGTACAACACTCTCCCCACTGAGCAGGAGGCGAGCTCAGCCCAAGCCCGCCAACACCGAGAACGGACCGGAAAAGCCAAGGTGGTGGAAGAGCCTACCCCATACACCGGGCGAGCTTCGGCTTACATCGAGGCATCCGAAACCCACCAATCAACAAGGAGGGAGACTCGGACCTGCAGCCGCGCAGGTCCACCCATGAACGATTGAGAAGGCCCGCCACCGACAGGTTGGGCCCCATGGCGGACGTCAATTCCAGCCCGTCATAGAGAGGTCACCCCAGAGTGAGGCACCTCGGGGACGTTCGTCCACGAGACGCACAACCTTCGAGCAACCTCCGCCGGAGGTGACCCGCGATGACGAGCTGGCCTCACTAAAAAAGGCCGTCGAAATGCTACAAGCGCAAGTAGCGGCCAAATCTGGCGGACCTGACGCCACCACTCTCCCCGCATCTCCATTGGCACCTGTCATCCTCCACGCACCGGTCCAGAAGAAAATTCAATTCCCAGTAATATCTGCGTACGAGGGCGAATCCGACCCGAAGGTCCACCTGGCCAAGTACGCAAACTTTATGATTTTGATGGGTGCCACCGACTCTACTCAATGCCGAAACTTCTCGCTGACCCTAGGGGACCGAGCTCACCGCTGGTTCTCTTCACTCGCCCCGGGGTCAATCTGCTCATTTGGCCAACTCTCGCGGGAGTTCTTGGCCCACTTCTCTGGGTTCGGGTCCTACCTTACCTAGAAGCACCGACTCGCCAACATCCACCAAGGCGAGAGCAAGACCGACCAGCAGTACCTGGAGAGGTTCGACAAAATCCGGCTGGAAGGCGAGCCGGTGAGCGAGGACACGAAGGTTGTCGCAGCGATGGCCGGACTAAAAAAAGGCACCGATCTCTGGAAGGAGATGGACCTTGCATGTCCCAACACTTACGCCGAATTCTGTCACAAGGCGGGGGTGTTCGTGGCTATGCAGGAGGCACTGCTGAAAGAGGTTGGAGCCCACGAGGAGAGGAAGCCCTACGGGAAGAAGTCCGAGGGCACATACAAAGCCCACCGGAACCTGAAAGCTTGTGGCGAGGGGGAAGAGCTCAAGGAGAAGCTCAACCAGGTCCTCACGGTCTCCGTCGACCACTTCTTTACAGCTGTTAAAGACAAGGCCCTGCTGGAGGAGCCAAGACGGATCCGTCAGGACCGCACGAAGCTCAACCCCAACAAATACTGTGCCTACCATCAGGCCATCGGCCACTTCACCAGCGAATGCCGAGACCTCCTCAAACAACTCTGGAAATTTTATGAGGATGGGAAGCTGGCCGAGTTCGTGAAGAAGGCCCCAGCTAAGAGGCCAAGGTTCGAGAGGAGGGCTACCTCCGATGACGAGGATGAGGAAGCGGACCAACTTGGTCCCCAGAACAGGCGGAGGGCACCTCCCCAACCTCAGCAAAACATGGAGCCCACCCGAGAGCTCTTGGTTCTCGAGGAGGAGATCGGAGCTGCCGGAGGTCTCCAAGACGGGGGATCCTCCATGTCCAAGAGAAAGAGGAAGGCCAAAATCCGGGCCATGAACCAGGTCCAGGAAGGCAGCTCCGGCCCCAGGTCTGTCGCACAGCTTACTGATGAATTGACTTTTTCCTCAGCGGACCTGGAAGAGGTACTGACGCCCCACAATGACTCGTTGGTGATAACCGCCAACATCATGAACGTCCGAGTTCACAGACTACTTGTGGACACTGGCGCATTCACCAACATTCTCTTCAAATCCACCTTAGATGCCTTAGGTGATTTTGAGTCGTATCTAGAACCTAGCAATGCTAGGATAGTAGGGTTCGGAGAAGCTGTAACCGTCCCCCTAGGAAGTATTAGGTTGAGCGTCCAACTTGTATCGGCTGAGGACCCCGAAAGGAGACTGACTAGGCTCATAGATTTCCTAGTTGTCGACCAGCAGTCCTCCTACAACGGGTTCCTTGGCCTCCCATTTATTAATGAATTCAAAGTGGCGTGTTCCACCTACTACTACTGTTTGAAATTCCCAACTCCAAAAGGCGCTGGAACTATAAAAGGTGACCAGAAAAAGGCCCGAGAGTGTTTACTCCAAATTAAAGATAGCCAGGTCAAAAAAGCGGTGACGTGGGTCCAGGTCCTTGAAGAGGACGTACATGTCCCAGCAGACGAGCCAAACATCCTAGACGTCATCTCGGTCGAAACTGAGATGATGGGGGTAGGCGACCTACCAGAAATCGACCAAGTGTCGGGACCTGCGCAAGACGCACAACTAGCGCCAATGGAGGGATTGGAGGAGGTCCAAAACAACCAAGTGTTGGGACCTGTGCAGGAACAACAACCCGCTCCCATGGAGGTGGCTAATGAAGGCCAAGATGGGGGACCTGTGGGAGGTCAAGAACCAATGCCGATGGATGTTGACCCAACTCCCCAGATCATCGAACCATCCCAAGTTGACAGAACACCGGAGGTACTAACAGTTGATCGACCCACCCGAGCTGAAAGCCAACCCGATGACCTCGAACCGCGCATAGGTCACGAACCTGCACAGATGTCACAAGAGGAGTGGGATGAGTTCATCAGCGACCCGAGGTGGAAAAATCAAAAGAGGAAGGCCACCCCCATGGAAGAATTGACGGCACTCCTGGTGGACCCGGAAAGAGACTTGGAACTTTTCATTGGTTTTGAGTTACCTGAACCGTACCGGTCGAGGATGGAGCTGTTCTTGATGTCCAACCTGGACGTGTTTGCCTGGTCCCATGAAGACATGACGGGGATCCCGTTGGAACATGCTTGCCACAGACTCAACATAAACCCGATGAGGAGACCCATACGTAAAAAATGAAGGAAGTATGGACCAGACAAATACGCGGCTCTAACTGTAGAGGTGGAGAAGTTATTAGACAACAAACTCATCAAAGAAGCTTTGTGTCCGCAGTGGGTCGCGAACCCCGTCCTGGTGAAGAAACACAACGGGACGTGGAGGCTCTGCATCGACTTCACGGACCTAAACAAAGCGTGCCCGAAGGACAACTTCCCGCTACCTCACATCGACCAGTTAGTCGATAGCACCACAGGCCATGAGATGATGACTTTCATGGATGCTTTTGCGGGCTATCACCAGATAGCTCTACACCCAGATGACCAGGAACATATGGCGTTCAACACCAACAAAAACATGTATTGCTGGGAAAGGATGCCGTTCAGACTCATCAACGCCGGGGCCACCTACCAAAGGTTGGTGAATAAGATGTTAGACCAACACATTGGCGAGTCCATGGAGGTGTACGTGGACGACATAGTTGTCAAGAGTTTGAGGAAGGAAGACCACCTGGACCACCTAAAATAGACCTTCGACATACTACGCCACTACAACATGAAGTTAAACCCCAAGAAGAACAACTTCGGCGTGCACTCCGGAAAGTTCCCGGGGCACCTAGTTAGCCAGCGTGGAATTGAGGTCAACCCGACACAGGTCCAATGTATAATCGAGATGGGTATACCCGATTCTGTCTAAAAAATTCAAAGACTGACTGGGTGCATGACATCCCTGAACAGATTCATCTCCAGGTCCGGTGACCGAAACCGCCCGTTCTTCGAAGCAATCAAAGTAAACACGTGAAGGTACAGAGAGGCGGCCAAAGCCGACAAGCTCCACCTCAAAAACCACTTCGTGTGGACAAGTGAATGCCAACGAGCCTTCGAAGACATCAGAACATACCTGGCAGATACACAGGTCCTATCAAAGCCGATACCTGGAGAGAAGCTGTATCTATACCTAGCCGCATCGGAGGTGGCCATCAGCTCTGTCCTGGTCCGAGAAGAGGCGAAGACACACCTACCAGTGTACTATGTAAGCCAAGTCTTACACGAAGCTGAGTTGCGGTACACCCCAACAGAGAAGCTGGCTTATGCACTGGTGATGAGTGTTAGAAAATTGAGGCCTTACTTCTTCGACCACCCGGTAGAGGTGCTGACAACGTTCCCACTACATCAAATACTACAGCGCCCAGACACCGCCGGATGCCTGCTGAAATGGTCACTAGAGATCAGCCAATACGGTATAACCTACGCACCCCGAACAGCGATCAAAGGACAAGCACTTGCTGACTTCATTGTCGAGCTAACTTTCCCACAAGATCTGACGAGGGGGCGTATAGCTCTGTGGCATCTCTACGTTGACGGATCATCAACCAGCGTAACAGCAGGCGCCGACGTGGTCCTGATCAGCCCGGACAGACAAGTCTTCACCTCCGCAATCCGATTCGACTTTCGAGCAACCAACAACGAGGCGGAGTATGAAGCATTGATAGCGGGACTTAGGCTATCATTAGCTGTGGGGGCAACCAATCTTTAAGTTTTTGGAGATTCCCAGCTAATAATATCCCAAGTCCGGGGGGAATATGAGGCAAAAGACCAGCAGATGATGACCTACCAAAAGATAGCCGCGCATCTGATCTCGATGTTTACATCAATCAGATACCGCGGCTAAAAAACACACAAGCAGATGCTCTAGCTCGGCTAGCTACTAGCAACGGCGAAGCCGAATTCACGAAGGTTGTAATCACCACACTGAAAAACCTCTCGACGTCCGATTATAAAATAAATCAAACCTTGAGTGGGGGGCAGAAAGACAGTGAAGATGGTGAAGATTGGTGCACTCCAATCCAAAAATATTTAACAGACGGAACAACCCCCGTGGACACCTGGGAAGCTAGCCGGCTAGTAAAGCAAGCTGCCAGATATACGCTGCTGGATGCCCAACTCTACAAACGTGGATTCTCTCTACCCCTACTCAAGTGCTTGACTAAGAAGCAGGGGTCCGAAGTGTTAGAAGAAATCCACAAAGGAATTTGTGGGAGTCACGCTAGGGGGCAAGCATTGGCATATAAGACGATCAGGCAGGGCTACTACTGGCCCACTCTTCGCAAAGATGCCATCAGCTTCGCTCGAAGGTGCCGAAAGTGCCAACTTTTCGCACCTAACATCCACTCCCCAGCCAACTAGCTGAAGTCGGTTTTCAGCCCATGACCTTTCGCGAAATGGGGAATCGACTTGATTGGCCCATTTCCACCTGGTAGAGGCGGTGTAAAGTTTGTTGTTGTAGCAGTAGACTGCTACACTAAGTGGGCTGAGGCCGAAGCTCTCACAACAATAACCCAAGAAAGGATGATCGGCTTCATATGGAAAAACCTGATCTGCAGATTTGGACTTCCGCAGTCGATCATCACGGATAACGGAAGACAGTTCGACGGACAAAAGTTGAGAGACTTCTGCAGTTCATGGAACATCAAGAAGCACTACTCAACTCCATACCATCCACAGTCGAACGGCCAAGTCGAGGCGGTGAACAAGATCCTGAAACACATACTAAAGCTCCGTCTCGAGGACAAGAGAGGAAGCTGGGCAGACGAGCTCCCGGAGGTCCTATGGTCCTACAGGACATCCTACTGGGCCAGCACCAGTGAGACCCCGTTTGCCATAGCTTTCGGAACTGAAGCGGTGGTGCCCGTCGAAGTTTGGAACAAGACTTGGAAGGTGGTAGGATATGATGAAGAAAAGAATGACGAAGCCCTGGCAGTAGAGAAGTTTCTAATCGAAGAGACCAGAGCTTCGTCAGAAATGAGGAACGCCACCTACAAACGTAGAGCAAAAAAATATTACAACTCTCAGGTCCGAGATCGAAAATTCAAGGTCGGAGACCTGGTGTTGAAAAAGAAATTGATGGCCCCACCGGGTATCTTCGGTTCAAACTGGGAAGGACCGTTTCAGGTCACCGCAGCATGGCCAAACGACACCTATGATCTCGAGGATGCTGAAGGCAACGCCTCGTCATACACCTGGAGTGCGGCGCATCTAAAAAAGTTCTATCAGTAGACTAGAATTCTGTAATAGACTAGTCGAAGGTTCATATCAGAAATGTTGATAGCAACCAGTATAAATTACGTTGCTATAAGAAGTTGGAAAATTTGTGAAATCAGAAAATTTGTCGAGTGTTCGGACCTGTGTAGCTCGCCAGCTAGGCGAGCTACCCCATGTCACCCGTTACCCATGGGAGCTCGCCAGCTCCAGCTCGCCCAAACGCTCAAAAAACGCACAATGCGCAAGGACCAAGGTCCCGAACGTTGTAATTGAATAGCTCGAAGTCAAAGGCCAAAGTGCCCAGGGTAGCGAAGGTCCCCTTTTTAAAGGGTTGCTAAGCACCTACTGCCACAAGTTAGAAAAATTCGCGAAAAAGATGAAAAACGTCTAAGGCAAGGTTCATGAAACCCGATGGCCCAACGTGAATTAATCGAAGTGCAGTTCGTTGCCCTAAGTGGTCTAAGACGAGCAATTTGCGGCCCTAAGTGGCGTAAGATGAAGAATACGGACTCTCAAAACAGAGGTACAATTCGTAATCGTAAGTGACGTAAAATGAACTATTCACTTCTCAAAGTAGAATAAGACGAACAGTTAAGTACCCATAAAATAAATAAAAATGAGCTATTTTGAAAATTATAACGTAAAAGCGCGAAAACAAAGTGCGAAGAGTGGGACAAAAAAACACTCGGTTTCTATTCAAAAGATACTTAGGAGATTTTCAAGGCAAAAACACTTGAAAATTCCTAAGTGTTTGAAGTGGTGCTGGCTACAAAGGCCGACCAGCTGGCCATCTTTGAACTACAAAAGTATGCTCCTTCTAGGCGAGCTATACAAAGCCCGGCGAGCTCTAGCTACTTAACAAAGTCAAGAGACTACAAAAATAGAGCTCCTTCTGGGCGAGCTATGGAACCTGGCGACCTACTAATCTAAGAAAGTAAGAAAAAGCTCAAGCATCCGGAGCAGCAGGAGGGGCATCGGCAGGCACCTTGCTGGAGCCAGAGGCGACCGGGTCAGAAGGGAGAGCGAGCTCGGCCTCGGTAGTGATGTTGCCAGTAGGCCCGGTGGTGTCGAACTCACTAAGGTTCAGCACAGCGTCCCCGCAAGCTTCCTGGAGCTGTGCGACAGTGAGTGGAACCCGCTCCTCCTCCTCATTAGCGACCTCCTCTTCGCTAAGGTTCAGCACCGGCACCTCAACCGTCTTGATGATTTGAAAGTGGTCCGATACGAAGTTGAGAGGGATGCCGAGCTCTGGAAGGTCGCCGATGTCCAGCTCGGCGTAGTCTGGGAAGGGGACTCGGTCGAGGCAGTTTTTGAAGTCGCCTACGACGGCCTCAACCTCATCATCTTTGTGGGCTCGGGCCCACCAGAGAGTCCTCAGAACCTCGGCGTAACATTGGACGCATCCTTTGTCAGAGGCCTCGGCCCTTACGGCCGCCAGATCCGGCGAGGAGGAGGCATTGTTCCGCAGCTCGGCGACCTCGTTGACTTTCGCCTCCAGCTCGGCCCTCATCCTCGCACATTCGGCGTCAGAGTTTTTCACTAGGCCCCGCTGCAAAGCGAGGTCTTTCTTGGTAATCTCGTGGTCGCCGACCTCCTGTGCGAGCTTGGCGGCGAGCTCGTCCTCCTTGACCTTTATTTTGGCCTCTGCTTCTTGCTCGAGTCGGGCGAGCTGGCGTTGAACATCCTCCAACTACTTCAAGGCACTCTGCTCAGCAGCCAGAGATGCCTCGGCCCTCTCCTCGGTGAGCTGCGCCTGCTTTTTTGCCTTGTCCGCGGTGTCTGCCAAGGCCATCATCCTCTTGTTCCTGTCTGAGTGACCTCGCTCCAGCTCGGCGACCTGTGGTGAGCTGAAAGCAGAAGGTTCTATTTCAGGTCCTGATTATTGATCGTGGCCACCTGAGGAGTAGTCCAGTGCCTTGGCATGTTGCTCACTGTATCCCAGACTAGACCCGGCTCAAGACCCCGCATCGACGTCAGTGAGCGAGATCGCTAGAAGGCATGCAGAGCCTGACGATTTGGGAAAGCAATGGGGGCATAGCTGCGAGGTGGAAACAAGTGCAAAGTGTTAGAAAAATAAAAACAATAATGACAGGAGCTAGAGTGGCGAACTACTCACTGGACGCGCTCGGAAGCCCAGCCTAAGAGGGTGTCGTCGCTATCCTGCACCCCAAATAGAGAAGGCGAGGGGGGCGAGCTTAGAATGGGCGTAGCCGCCAATGGGGCGGTAGATTGGGCGGACACACCTTGCCCGGACCTCACCGAGACCCGCTCGGCCCGGTCAGAATCCTCGTCGGCTAGGCCGGTATACCTGGTCCTCTTACGAGCTTGGGGATCCGCATCACCCGCTCGAGATCCCTCGCCTCTTTGGGGGCCTTTTTTCCCGTGACCTCGCTCGAGAGCGGCACCAGTTCGCCCGTCACCTCGGCTGGTCTTCGTGACCTCCGCTGCCTTAGCCTTCTCGGGGGCCTTAGTCCTCTCCTTCTGGGTCCCCGACCCTCATACTTCGCCCTTCTTAGAGGCGAGCTCTGCCTCTTTACTCACCTCCAGTGCGAGTACAGACGGCGGGTTAAGTCTGTTAGGGCGAGGTGGGCCCATTTCGAAGTGTTCCTTAACAAGTTGATAGGCCTCGGGGACTTCAGCGATTGGAATAGTGACGAAGCTACCACCTATATAAAAAATGAGATGATCAGTATCTAGGGCGAGCTACCCCTCCGCCCCCCATATGGGCGAGCTCCAATAAGTTGTGAACCTGGGAGCTCGGGACCTTGAATGTCGAGGTGGTGCGGCAAAGTGAGAAGCCCGGTGAGCCTTAGGCAATGATGCCGACACAGATGGGCGATCTGCCTGTCCTTCTCGCTCCTTAGACAACAAATGGCCCGCACCACGTCGAACTAGACCGAGATCTTGGACTTGCCCCTGCTAGACTTGTGGCGCTTTGGAACTGCTAAAAGGAAGAAGAATTGAATTAGTAAATCTAATTCAACCCACACACACCGAATCAAGCGACCTACTGCTCGCTTCCCCGTATCCCTCCGGAGTGGGAATACGGTCACCTCGCCCGTGGAATATGTTCGAAGCCCGCCAATCTCCACCGATGAAGAAGAACTGCTCCTTCCAGTCGCGGATTTTATTCGACAAATCCCCGAGAAATTTCTCCCCCGGGCGAGCTTTCAAATAATAATAGCCCGCACCATCCTTCGCCTGCTTGGTGACGGTGAAGAGCTCGCCGAGGTCCACCGAGGTCGTCGCGTTCTCGTAATCCTCCAACCCAAAGGCGGATAATGCGGCGAGGAGGTTGCTCCACCCGTTTGGAGTGAGCTGGGTCATGGCCAGATTGTGATCAGCAAGGAACTGACCAATGGTTGGGTGCAGCGGCAAGGTAAGCCCGGCCCTGAGGATATCGACGTTGAGGGCAGTCAACCCCTCGGGAGGCACGTCGGCCCGCTCATTCTTCACTGGAGCATACATGAAGATGTCGAGCGGGACGCGATACTTCCTGCGTATGATGGGCAGGTCGCATTCTTCAATGACGCTCCTCACCCCGCCGGCCTTGTATTCAGATGGGGTGACCTTTTCTAGGTCGGCGGGGAGAGCTCGAGCTGGACAGGGGAAGCTCACCGCATGCTCGGCGACATACTCATCCCAGTCGAAGGGATGGACGACCACGGCAGGGACCTGGTATTCAACCAGCTGGGGCTCTGGGAAGCCGATGCGACGAAACCATTCGAGCGTAACTGGTTCTAGCTCGCCTTCCTCCTCACCCTCATCAGCGACCTCGGCACCGACCTCGGCGACCTCCTCGGTGGCGTCCTCGCCGGCCTCCGCAGATTCGTCATCACCACTGGCTACTTTTTTCTCGGGGGCGACCTCATCGCCTTCCTTCCATACCTCCTAGTCAGTTTGGACGTCGCCGAGTAGCTCGCTGGAGTCCGGGCGAGCTACCGAGTTCGCCTAGGAGCCTGAGCCGACGTCCACGTAAGAAATCCAAGGAGGAGACTCATCCTCAATTATTGGTTGTTTTTTGGGGTTTCGGTTCAGAAGGGTCCTGCTCGAAGAATGTGTCGACATTGTCTCAGAGAAGTCCAAGGAGTTTTCAGCACAATCCAAGAATCCAAAGTCACGGTATGATATCGTTCGGGGAAGTCCAAGAGTCTTCGGAAATGTCCAAAATTTCCAGGGAATCCGAAGAAACGAAAGAAAAATCAAGTAAAAGGCAGAAGAAAAGGGAAGAAAGATCGAATCCTACCTTGAAGAGCCTTCGAAAATCCATCGAACGCAAGAAAAATCGGTCGCCGGAAAAGCTCTGAGAATTTGAAAATGCAGAAAGTGGGAAAATGAATCCACTCCCCCCTATTTATAGACGCCGGGGCGAGGTGTGATATCCAAGGAGTCCAGGGACCTTTTTGCAAGGAATTTGAAAAGTTAACATGATGGGCGCGGGAAACTACGCCTAAAAAGGCATGCACGACGCCTGGGTTCCCGCACCACGTTGGCTGGGACAACCGCCACCTTAGAGCTCGCCCACCAGCTCGCCATTCACCCAAATGTAGTTCGCAAAGGTCCGATCTATCGTCCACGGAAATAAGCCAGCTCGCCAAACACATTGGGTAAGCCATGATGAACGCGAGCTGGGGGGGGCAAATGTTGACAAGGCAAACTGATAAGATCGACATTGCAATAATTGCAAGGACCCAGGAGGTCGCCTAGCTCGACGAAATAGAGGGCAGCTAGCCCCGGAGCTCGCTTAAAGGAGCTCGCCCCCACCTCTGTGAGGTTCATTATCAAACGGCACCCTGAAGCCACACAAGACATCGGAGCTCGCCTGCGAGCCCGCCTGGGAGCCCGTCTTGTAGTCTGCTAGATCCCGATGGTTACACTCTTTTTCCCTCCATCCGGTTTATCCACAAGGGTGGTTTATGGCGAGGTTTTTAATGAGGCCCATCTAGTCTAAGACATTGTAGTAGGATGAGGCACGATGTAGGGAGCAGTGCGAGAGACCATGACGAAGGTTACAGACCTTCGTCAACACCGGAAGCCAATTAGGCTCATAAGGTGCCGTCCCGCACTCACACACCTATAAATAAGACCTCTCTTGTAACTAATATACAATTCTAATACATTTTTCCTACACTTTACTTTCTCTCTCTAAGCTCTCCACTCTCTCTCTCTCTATCTTATCCAAGAACACAAATCGTAAGATTATTGTTTGGTAGAATTAATCCGATATAAAGCCACATAACGAACAACGATTAGTAAATTCTATCAACAGTAATATATGATACATAAAATAAAATACAAAGTGAAAAACAATTCATTTTATTCCAACGTAATTAATAATATTATAATATTGGCTTGTTGGAATGTCTCGTGGACAAATAGAATGCTTTCCTGATAGTGGGACCACTCACACAATTTTAAGGAATAGACAATTATTCATTGAGCTTATTCCTTACAATACCTCTGTTACTACGATGATTGGATCATCTCAATTAGTAAAAGGGCGAGACACTGCTCAGTTCTTGATGCCTAATGGCACACTTATTAAAGTTAAAGATGCTCTATATGCACCAACAGCCAATCGAACTTTATTAAGCTTTAAAGATATCCGTGCCAATGGTTATCACCTAGAAACTCCCAGTGAGAATGGAATTGAATATATATATATATTACCTCTAATGAATGTGGAAGAAAACACATATTAGAAAAATTAGTGAGAAAATCCAGTGGATTATATCTCACTACTATTAGAATTATTGAATCGTACGCTGTCACAAATGATGAACTATCTGACAGTGCTATATACAGGCTTTGGCATGATCGTCTTGGGCACCCAGGTCGTGACATGATGATCCGTATTTCACACGGACATCCTTTCTTTAGAATAAAAAATAAATTGGGACATAACTCCGATGTAAAGTATGATGTCGGTCATGTTGTTGCCCTATCACAACATTTGCCATCTGATGTACCAGATGCAGCTTCAACATCCCAATCTGCCAAGTTCCAAATTTCAAAGGCACATCACTCATTTTGCAAAGCCTGTTCTTTAGCAAAAGTAACATCGAGACCCTCTTATGCTAAAGACACGAAACAAAATATTCCATTCTTACAAAGAATACAAGGTGACATTTGTGGACCAATTCATCCAGAATGCGGACCATTCAAGTCTTTTGTGGTTCTGGTTGATGCTTCGACACGATGGTCACATGTTGCCTTATTATCTACAAGAAATTCTGCATTTGCAAAACTCTTAGCACATATTATATGCTTAAGGACTCACCACCCTGATCATCCTATCAAGTCTATAAGGCTTGATAATGCTGGAGAGTTTACATCAAAGACATTTGATGATTATTGCATGTCTATAGGGATCGATGTAGAGCATCCCGTACCCCATGTGCATACACAAAATGGTCTCGCAGAGACCACCATTAAAAGATTACAAATGGTGGCTAGGGCACTGGTTATGCGCACCAGTCTCCCGGTCTCTGCATGGGGTTATGCAATACTACATGCAACTTTACTTATACGTTTCAGACCCACTGTTGACCAACCATTTTCTGCGTACCAGTTGGTAACTGGATATGAGCCTGACATTTCACACTTACGCATATTTGGTTGTGCAGTATATGTGCCTATTGCGCCCCCACAGCGCACTAAAATGGGTCCTCAGAGATGTTTAGGTATTTATGTTGGATATGAATCTCCAACAATTATCCGCTACTTAGAACCTTTGACAGGCGACCTATTCACCGCTAGATTTGCGGATTGTCACTTTAATGAGATCGTCTTCCCGTCGTTAGGGGGAGATAAGAAAAAGGATTTTCTAAGGGAACGACAAGAATTATCTTGGTCTGTTCCAACTTTGTCTCATTTTGATCCCCGGACTCCACAATGTGAAAGTGAAGTTAAAAAATTGATTGATCTTCAGAACGTAGCAGATTCGATGCCTGATGCATTCACTGATATTGCTAAAGTGACAAGGTCACACATACCGGCTGCAAATGTGCCTGCAAGGTTAGAAGTCCCCAATAAGGGGCACAACACTGCAGAAAAAAGTGTTGCAATCATACCCGGTGGAAGTATGGTTGAGGCTGTGGCTCCCAAAAGGAAAAGGGGGAGGCCACCTGGTTCGATTGACACTCATCCTAGAAAGAAAAAGGGAGGTGTGGCACAACATAATCAATTAATCATCAATGTCGAGAATCCATCTCACGTGATTATCTCTGATTATAGCTATGTCCAAGAATCATTACTGGAGGACGCTCCGATGTTTAATATGATTCAAGAGAATAAAGAAATCTCTATGGATTATGTGAGTGCATATGAGTTGATTGATAGACATTACACTCAAATTGATGATGTATTTGCTTTTACTATTGCTCAAGAAATTATTGAGCATGATGATATCAAACCACGCTCTATTGTTGAATGTCAACAAAGAGCAGATTGACCTAAATGGAAAGATGCAATCCAGGCAGAACTTGATTCTTTGACAAAGAGACATGTGTTTCGTCCGGTAGTGCTTGCCCCACCAAGTGTAAAGCCTGTAGGACATAAATGGGTCTTTGTCAGAAAGCGCAATGAGAAAAATGAGGTCCTGAGATATAAAGCTCGCCTTGTAGCGCAAGGCTTCTCACAACGCCCTGGAATTGATTATGAGGAGACATACTCTCCCGTTTGGACGTTATAACATTCCGCTACTTAATTAGCTTAGTAGCATCCGAAGGATTGGAAATGCAGCTTATGGATGTGGTTACTGCATATCTCTATGGGGATCTTGATTCAGAGATATATATGAAAGTGCCTGATGGCCTTCCATTACCCAAATCAAGTGACTCTAAACCAAGGAGTGCGTTTGCAATCAGATTGAAACACTCACTTTATGGATTAAAACAATCTGGACAGATGTGGTATACCCGTCTAAGTGACTACTTGATTGGAAAAGGTTACAAAAATGATGAACAATGCCCCTGCGTGTTTATAAAGAAAACAAGTTCCGGATTTGCAATCGTAGCAGTTTATGTTGATGACATGAACATAATAGGTACTCTTAATGAAATAAGGAAAACCACAAGCTACTTGAAATCCGAATTTGAGATGAAAGATCTTGGGAAAACTCGATTTTGTCTAGGCATTGAACTAGAACATCGAGCTTGTGGAATTCTTATCCACCAGTCTGCCTATGTCCAAAAGATGCTCAGGCGATTTAACATGGACAAAGTGCATCCTGTTAGCACTCCCATGATCGGCCGAAGTTTGGATTTAAAGAAAGATCCATTTCGTCCAAAAGAAGATGACGAAGAGCTATTGGGAGCTGAAATTCCATACTTAAGTGCAATAGGCGCATTATTGTACCTAGCTCAATGTACTCGACCAGATATTTCTTTCTCAGTGAACTTGTTAGCTAGATTTAGCTCAAGACCAACACAACATCATTGGAATGGTGTTAAGAATATATTTCGACATCTTAAAGGAACCATTGACATGGGCTTGTTCTTCCCTTACGGAGAGAAAAAGGAGAAAACAATGCTATGTTACCTCTCTGATCCACACAAAGGTCGTTCTCAAACTGGCTATGTGTTTACTATGGGGAACACAGCTATATCTTGGAGATCAACTAAGCAAACGTTGGTAGCTACCTCATCAAACCATTCCGAAATTATCGCGTTGCACGAAGCTATTCGTGAATGTATTTGGTTAAGATCTATCATCACACATATTCGAGGATGTAGTGGCATGATTTCTACTACTGAAGAACCAACATGTATATATGAAGATAACGCTGCTTGTATCGTACAAATGAAGTCGGGCTACATCAAAGGCAACAATTCAAAGCACATATCACCGAAGTTCTTCTATAACAAACAACAACAAGATTTGCTCAAGATCCAAGTGACTCAAGTAAATTCTGAAGACAATGCAGTTGATCTGTTTACAAAATCTTTGCCAAAGACTACTTTCGAGAAGCATGTCAGAAGAATTGGAATGCGTAGAATTTCTGAACTCATTTGATAGATGTACATATCAATTGAGAGGTGTAGACTTCAGGGGGAGTCTCAATATAGATTTACCCTTTTGATTCGGCACAAGGGGGAGTGTTGAAGGAATACTATAATATTGTGCCTTAATCAAAAGTATTTGATAGAAGGGTAATTTAGTCTTTTGTTATTTATCCTTGTAACCCTAGTTTGTAACCTATAAATATAGGATCACTAATAAAATATGATAAATATAACTCTTCTGGCTTGGTACGCCCCCAGACGTAGTCTTTCAGACGAACTGGGTCAACAAACTCCTGCGTCTTTTCCTTTCTCTTTTAATTATTCTTAAACAGGATTTTAAATCTTATTCCTTTCATTTCATGTTTTGGGCAGCTGCCCGTTCCTTTTCATTTCATTTTTACAAGAAATGAAAAAAAGATGAATTATGATTTTTTATTAAAATTAATTATATGATATATCGAGATGATCGTAGTGACTCGTAGATTAGAGAACTGAAAGTAATTTGTTAATCCGACGTCTATAGCATCAGAAATTTATTGTTAAAGGTTCGAAAAATTTGTAAAATTTATATTTCTTTCCTTAACTGTTGGCGTCGTTCCGACAAACAATAGACGACGAATCTTATACTATTGTGAAATGTGAAACTCATTTGAATTATTTGAATTGAAATCAATTCAAATTAGATGATTGTGTTACTTTCAATTTATAAAATTGGTGTACAAAATTATTTGAATTATAGACTTGAAATCAATGATGTAGACTCATTTAATGTTAAAATGTGAAACTTTGTGTTATACATGATAATTCTAGAAATATTTGTAAGAATTGAGTTTAGTATAGTTATAGGCTTGATTTGGGTTGATAACGGTGAGGATAAATAAACCGCTCTCTAAACTTAGAGAGCCGTCGCTCGGAGAATTCTTATAACCGCCCTCTAAGTGAAAAAAATAAGGGTTCTCCAAGCCCAAAAATATAGTAGTGACAGTTTGAAGAATGACTAGATCATTGGGAGTGAGCAAGAATTTGATGGGAAAGTAGATTAAGTAATTGTTGATCAAGTCTTTTTCCAATGTTATCAAACTATTTTTAACACATTCATAATATGTTATTAAGGTTGCACTATATTTTAAGTACTTTGCAATATGATGCTCTTAACATTGTAAAGTTTAAAAACACACACAACATAATTCACATTGATGAGAAGTAGTTCTACATGACTAAAACAATTAACAACTGTTATTTGAAACTTGAAAAAAAAAAAGAGCATTATAGGGCATTTAAGAGTAAAAGATACATATACTGATGTTATGTGTGAAGTAGCAATGTCATTATATGCAACATATAGAGAGTTAAAGAATCAGTATCACAGTCGGTTTTCTCCACCACACTTTTGATATTCACTTTTTCAGAATTAATATCGGAATCAAATTCACCCATTATAATGTTCCCATATTACAATATCAAAATCGAGTTTAACCTAATGAACTTGATGCAGACGGATGCACGAATGTTGATTCTGTGAATACCCAAAAGATTACATAAACGTGACTAACGTTTTAACTCCGTTGATTCATCTTGAATGCCGAATTAAGAACGATAATAACACCATAAATAGAAAAACCCAATTCTTTTCTAATTCATTCATAAACTGTTTAACAATAAATTACATTCAGATATTAAATAACAAATAACTACTAAATATAATTGTAAATCTAATTTAATTAAATCAAATAACAAAGGAAATAGAATAAATAAATATAATATTTCTAATATTCTCGATTCTCCAAATATGCTCATAATTAAACGAGATTGCGATCTCGTCTCCATCAGAACTTAATTTTTACCCATCATAGCATAGTATCAAAATGGCACACCACAACTTCGAACTCAAAATGGCTCACTACAAGGATGCAAGTCTAGAAATAAATGTGGTAGAATAGTATTATTTGATCAGATTCTAAACCTCCATTAAAAGAGATCAATAGTTGTGAGAGATGAAGATAGAGAGTGGTGTGAATAAGATCAAGATTGGTGAACGAAGAAGAAAAAGATTAAAAGTTAGGGTTGGTGGGGAGATACAAATAATTTGGAAATAAAGAGGAGTTTGAGAGAAAAAGATGATTCATGGTGTGAATAATTGAAGAGTGTTAATTAGTGTTGATTAAATTAGGATGTGTTTAACTAGATTAAAAGGTATAATTAGTTCATTGTAGGAAATAAGACTAATTTTTACGGATAAATGTATATAAGTAACCACCTACGGAGGGAGTATTTCATTGTTGCAAAAATATTTTTCTTAATTGCTTAGTTAAGAAGGGTAATTTTGAATAAAAAAAATTATGCTCATTATTAATACTATACAAAATGTGAAATGATAAACACTAGAGAAAATTGTCGTACTTCGTAGGTGAGTAGGTTTTCCGTGAATTTGAGTTTACGTGAACTTTCTTTACAAAGTTTTATTGCTATATTATTATTATTATTATTATTATTATTATTATTATTATTATTCATATCAACTATCACTATTAAAATATCAAGCATCAAATATTATTTTTAATATATATACAAAACAGTGAAATAAAAAATTCAAAATTTTGTAAACTTAAGTCCATATAAGTTTTTGTTACTCATTGTCTCTTTTTTCCCTCAAGAACTTGCAAACTTTTTATTTTTTAACGATTCACAAGATCAACTTGCAGATTCAAAAAATGAAAATATTTTATAAACTTCACCCTCACAATATTTACATATTTACACAAAATGTCATTACTTTTTTTATTTTTTTGGATCCACATTATACTCAATTCAACTAACTTCTACATAAAATTTTACCAAATTACCTCTCAAAACATTACTTTTTTAACTTTCTTTTAACATTGTGTTACTGCTCCTTGCAAGTTTTTATTGGACAGAGGGAGGTGAGAATAAAATATATTTCCTCAGTCCAAAAAGAAATGACAGTGTCTTTTGGGCACACAGTTTAAGAAAAATGTATAATAAGTATATTTTTATGAATATTAATTATATATGTTGGAATTACACTGAATCCCGTGACCAACATGAACATAATTACATATAGAATTGCATATAGAATTGTAGGAAATCTTAATCAAATGAGAATAAGGAAGTTAAGTAAATAACTCCCATAACTACTCAATAACTCCGCCTCCTAATCTATCCACAACTTCTTATGTTTATATTATATATATAATTTATATATTGTTATGTGTAAAAATAAGCTGAGTTTGAATACTGATGTTTAGTCAGGAATTCTGATCCTGAAGTTTTGTGTCTGGAGGGAAATTCCTGAGGTGACATCCTGAGCCTGACAGAAACTGGTCCTGATTCTGAGCGAAGGTTTCATCCTGAGTCTGAGTGTGCTGATTCTGACTCTCATCCTGAGTGTTCAGATCAGTGAAGACATTTGTACTGAAAACTCAGTAAACCTGAAGGTGCTATCCTGAGCGGTCATCCTGAGCTGAAAATGACCAATTCCCTGAGTCACTCAAACTGACGCTTATGAGCTGAGTGATAAAGTCGGTTATTTTGGATAGTTGGCGGAGCATTCCTATTGGACTTTTGGTCGGTTATAACCATACAATCTCGTTGATTGGTTAATAGCTCAAAGACAGTTAAATGATAGATTTATAAATACGTATTCAATCCAGAAATTGAACACACTCAATACACTGAGAAATTAGAGTGAGAGAATAGCTTTGTAATCTGTAAAACATTATTCATCTATTAGTGAAGTGAGGAAACTCCATCCGTGGACGTAGATCCATTTGATCGAACCACGTAAATTGCTTGTTCTTTAAATTTCCTTTTTATTTCTGTTGAGTGTGTTCTTGGTAGTTTTTCACAATTGTTCTGATTACTTGAAGTCTTGTTGAGATAGATTATTCCGGCTAAATTCACAATATATATATATATATATATATATATATATATAAACAAATATTATTTACAGTGTACGTGTTGTGGGAATAAAATTTAATAAATAATTTTTACTTTTGGGTATGTAAATTTTTCGTGATATAGATAAAAAAAAAAGTTTACAATGTGTATCGGAGGGAGGAGTACATACCATTATTATGTGAGGGTGAGGCGTGATGCACGTGATGTCTGCTCCGTATGTCTAGTCGAGATAAGACTTGGATCAGGGAGTTGCTGGGTTTGGTATGGAAAGGACAACCACCCAATTAATGATTTGTAACCTATGCTTCAAGGGATGTACCACACAAATTCATTCATTCAATTTTTTTATTTTTTTTATTTTCAAACACAACACAAATTAAAAATGAAGAAACCCCTCATGTTTCTTTATTTAATAAAATCTTTGTTCCCCTCAAAACGTATGCATGAATTGTGTTGAACTAAAACTTAGAAGAGGTAGACAAAAAAACAGGGTCCGGTCCGGCACTGTCTCATATAACATATATATATATATAATTTTTATAATAAAATTTTAGTATGATTTCTTATATGAAATACAATTTATTAAACTAAATCATTAATTCAATATATAAATAGGAAGAAAATAAAATATAGAAAATGAATAAGAATTTTTTTATGGGCTCAACGAATATTAATTCTAATCAATTAATACGTGCTCTTTCTGATCCATAGAAAGTAGCAAAGGGAGGGCGCACATATTAAGAAAAAAGTTGAATAAAGTTAAAAAAATTATATTTTAAGGAATAATTTGAAAAAAATTTATGTAAAAAGTAAAAAAAAAAATTAATTGGATTGGGTGTAATGTGTGCACAAAAAAAAAAAATAATGACATTTTGTGTAAATATGTAAATACTGTACGGGTAGAGTTTATGAAAAGATTATTTTTTTAGTCTGCAAATTCTTGTGGGTCATCCCAAAGAGAGTTCTTTTGGGACGGATGGAATGTTTGATAATATTTATGTTACGGAATTTTCTTATTAGTTTAAATAAGATTAGAAGATTTCTTTATTTTTCTTTATTTGTGTTTCACTTGCACTTATGTTAACATGATTTCTTTATATACCCGGCCCAAAATACTGTAGTATTATATATCGTTAAGTGTATTTTGCAATTCAATTATATTTTTAAATAAATTTTTTTACTAAAAATTACAGTTGCTAAATTATAAATGATTCTAACTTTAAATTATGATTTTTAATTAGAACTAAAAAATATTATTTAAAATTATACTTGAATTACATATATTAATTCTGGTGCCAAAATGTTGAATTACATATTAATTCTGGTGGCAAAATGTTGAGTAAATCACGTTTTCCAAAGATAAGATGCATGCATCTTGGGTACGTGCTTGGAATCTCGATTAAAATTATTAAACACTCCAATCTAAAAAGGCACCTACTCATTCGTGTTCTTAAGCATATACCCAACAAATCTTATTATATGAATTAATTGTGTATCATCACGGTGCCTGTGATGCCAACTTAAATTTAATTTTGTAAGTATATAAACCAGCTACCCATAAGATAATTTATTCAATATTTATTAAAATAATTTATCCAAATTTTATTTAACCAAACCCTACCACTAAAAGTTAAAAAATTAATGATATATATTTCCTCCATCCACTAAAAGTATACACACTTTTTTTATTTGTACATTTATTAAGAGGATGCACATTCTTTTTATGGAAATAATAATTTTGTTATCACTCTCACATATGATTATTTTATTTATAAATGGATTCACTCTTTTGTGCATTTGGCTCATACGAGAGTAACACTTGTGTGAATCAGTTGTACTATACAATTAAATTTTGAGTAATATTATTTAATCAAAGGAGTAATATCATTCAACTGTTTTGCATATTTTTGTATGATATTATGCAATGAAACAAATATTGCCATTTAAAAGAAATGCACCATACAATCCACGTGTACAAAAATTTATCCTCTAGTAAAATGATCAAAATTCATTACACATGATTGAGTGTTAGGATAAATGAGTTCTAAATCGGGGCGGTTGGTATGCAAATTTTTCAATGATAATGGAAGTGAATATATGTGTAGTAATTATAGTAGGTAATGAGTACTAATAAGGTACACAATATTGATTTACCTCCTAAATAAGGTAATCATCACCCCTCTTTGATTACCTTCATCTCATCCTATAATCATCCTCCCCAATCAATCCCTCATACCACAACCAACAACTTTCTTTCTTGTCAACTTTTTCCAAAATTGGAGCACAACACTAATGATGTAACCGCCATGAACACAAACTCTCATTCAATATATGTAAGGGTAAAGAAGAAAAATAAAATTTCATTCCCATTGCCATTGAAGAATTTGAAACAAGCGTCCCAAAAGTACACATAATTAAAATTCACCTTGCATGATTCGCCCCCATAAGATTTTATTCTTAATTGTACAATCTTTTATCATTATACTTATTAAATCTTGGGTATTGATCTAATAATATCAGTGATGTGGAAATCGGTCTAGGCGGAGCCTAGTCGCTAGGCAGCCACTTATCAATTCAATTTCTATATAATTGGCAATTCTACACACTTTTGGGCGTAGACGGTCTCTAGGCAATCCTAGGCAGCCGTAATTTGTAACTTTTATCTATTTTAAAAAATATGCGGTCTAGGCGCTAGGCGGCCAGAAAACGTCCGATTACCAATTTTTGACTTCTACATCCTTGAATAGTATATATAATAACCCCGTAAAATTTATTTTTTCTAGACTTTATAATTTGAGCGTCAATAAGAATGCTACCGTGAGCAAGTTAGGGGAGTGGAGGGAAGGGGTGTGAGTTTGGGATTGAAATTGGAGAAAGGATTTTTTTATAGGGAGAATGATATTCTTAATGAGTTACTTGTTATGATTAACAGGTACCAATTTAGACAGGACATCAAAGACAAATGGAGGTGGGGACAGTCCCTCAAGAGGACTATTAGACAAGAGAGTCAAACTCATTTGGAATAAACATAGTTCCTTTGAAGATCAAAATTCATGCATGGGAAGTCCTATGGCACCACATCCAATGACTTCCAATTTGATTAACCAAAATGCCTTAGACGCTCGGGTTAATTCTAACTGTATTTTTTGCAACAATTCAACGGAGATGGTAACTCACTTCCTCTTCGAATGTACTTTTTTCTATCATTTCTTGATGAGTTGTATCGAATGGTTGGGGCATAATGAGACACTTCCATCCGATCCAGCGAGAAATTTACTTCTCTTTAGTAAATTATTCAAAGGGTAATGATGGAAAGAATTTCATGATTGGCGTGTGGTTGTGTGCGGTTTGACTTTTCGGAAAAAAAATGCTATCATATTTTGTTGGGATATAGTAAATAATATGGATTTATGGGATGATCTTGAAGCTCGTATTTGGAAATGCCTTCATTTTTTTATTAATTTATATATCATTTCAATATAAGAGAAAAAAAGAAGAAGAAATTCTATCACAAATAAAAATTTGAGGCCCACAATACCTTTATTTATTTTTCTTACTTTATCAATTATTTTAATATAATACTAATTTTTATTAGGGGCACTTACAATATGGGATTTCCTAAGACAGTAAAACAAATAAGGCTTGAATTTCCCTTACTTACAACTAGGGGCTTTTGCCTCAAATCTTTATAAATTAAATTGTCTGAACATACTACCAAAAGTAAGCTTTTTACTATTGACATGATGTTCACTTTTTAGAACCTACAACCTATTAATGAATTTTATAACATTTAATATAGTAAAAAATTAAAATTACTCATTCTATCTCATTTGCTCACATTTGAAATCTTCCCCCCTCCTCGTCACTCCCACGAAATGGAATTCAGAGATTCCCGCAAGGCTATCGGCGCTGTTAATATGGGCTAACGACGGAATTCAAAAATATATATGGCTGAAAACTTCCCCCACCACCGCGGAACTGTATTATTATTAGGGTTCCGGTGACATTATCATTTATTATTAATCTACTCTTGAACCTGTTTCACTTTTTCTGATCATCACTATTCATGATCCTTTAAATTTTTCGATCATCTTTTCCGGCGATTCGCGATAGTACTTTCGAGTATGTATCAGTACTTTTGAGTATGAATCAGTACTTTAGTATATTTTTCGGTACTTTTGACTATGAATCAGTACTTTAGTATATTCATTACCAGAATTCTTCGAAAATTGTCCACCTCTTGCTGGAATTCGAACAAAACACAGCCATCATCTCCATCTTTCACCAAGGCCGAAAATCCGACGAATCTGCTGCACACATCCATGCCTGAGTCCAAAGCCTCGTTGTTCACAGCTACCATTGGAATCGAAACTTGATACCGAAATTAATGTCGAAATCCACAACAGTTGTTCAAGCTTTGCTCGAACGCGCGAAGCCATTGCCGGAAAAGAAACTCACCTCTGCCTCTGTTATCGGAAACCCACCTCAAGCCAATCACGCCAGAAATCTCACAGGACTGCCCACCTCAATGGAAGCTACTGCCTCTGTCCGCCGACCACTACCCTGCCGAAAAATTTACTCAAAATATCGTCGAAAACCGAAGATGTGCCCAGCCGTACGCTTGGTATCCCGATGGTGGTGGAAGCTTTCATCGGAATCAAAATCGTCTCATCCCGTCGGAATCACAAATAACCACTAAAATTCATTTTCGGAGAAGACGATCTACCCCCTGCCCCATCGCCACCTACACTGCCTCCACTCCATTGAGAGAGAGAGAGAGAGTTTAGAGTGTTTTCAGAGAGAGAAATGGTGAGAGAGATGAGTGGTAAGACTATTAAGTGAATTGGTAGGAGGGAGGACCAAGGAATGTAGAGGAAGAAGACTGACTATCAGCTGGAAACGTTGTACTTCATTTGTAGAATTGGTCAGAGGAAGATTTGAGAGAATTATTACAATTCAGCCCTTATTTGCACTCACTTTGCCCGTCCTGATACTTTTAGAAAGGTGAGTTCTAGAATATGTTTTGACTATTAAAGGTATCCTTGGATGTAATAAATTCTTTTTATTAAATCTCATGCCACCTCACAAAGGAAAAATAGTTTGGTAACGGTTATATAAAATTTTACTCTTGGATTGGAATTTCCATTGATTAACATTAAGATTCACCTCCGGAATTAATTGTTTGTGGATTGGATACCAAGTGATGATTACGCTTTGTTTTGAAATAGAAGTGAGGCTACATCCTTTTGATTTAGAGAAGTAGGATATTTAGGAGGCAGCAAAGGAAATTAGTTGGATAAAGAAAGCAGGCTGTCGGCTCCAAAACAGGGGAATTAAAGCGATCCTGCAATTGGGTCTCCTCATACTTACACATACTTTGGGAATTGTTGCCCCCCAACCCCAACACTGCAGGGACACATATGCCTCTTTCCATATCTTTGTGTATATATATATTGAACTAAGTAAGTACAACAAGATGCCCAAATCCCTTGGAACCCTTATCACTTTTCCTGTCAACTAGTAATATTTTTCTCTTGGAATTTGCTACAAGATAACGATGGCCGATGATCTTCAACTCGACCTCGCGCTTTCAACCTCTAAGAAAAAGCGCCCATTTGATGGAGCGTTTTCAATTCCAAAACGCACTTTGCTTTTGTTCGTATGGGACCAACACAAATCCCTCAATAGGTCCCTCTCTCTCTCTCTCTCTCATTTTTATAAGACCGTGTTTGATTGGTGGCGTGATTAGGTCGGATGTTGACGTGGAGGAGCACGTGGTCGGGTGGCCGCCGGTGAAGTCTTGGATGAGGAAAGCCTGTGAGCAGCACCGCCGTGAATGCACCGCCGCCAACTACACTACGGTGGAGAATGGCGGCGGCGGCGGACCATATTCAATGTATGTGAAGGTGGAAATGGAGGGAATTGGAATAGCAAGGAAAATTGACTTAACCATCCATCATTCTTACCAATCTCTTACCGCTACCCTTATGGCCATGTTTGGAAAATGTAAGCAAACATAACATAACATGTTTTAATTGGCAAATGTGGAGTACATATGCAAAATAGAATCTATGTATATTAATTTTGATTTGATTTGATAATTCAAATTATCCACATTTTGAGTTGAATCAAATTGTTATAGATGGATCCTATTACCGTGTGTATTAATATCACTTGTTTTAATTATATTAGTTGGCATATTTTTCATATTAAAAAAATCTTATTTTTATATTATGGGTTATGGTAGGTGAAGAAAATGAAACAATGTACAGGCTTACATACCAAGATAAGGAAGGAGATTGGCTGCTTGCTGGAGATGTACCTTGGGGGTAAGCCTATTTTAATTTTATTTTTTTTCTAATTTATTACTCTTTCCGTTCCACTATAAGTTGCTCGTTGCTTTTGGACACACGAATTAAGATAAAAATAAAAAAATATAAGTGATGTGATGGAAAAAGTGAAAAAATATAATTAATGTAATGGAAAAAGTGAAAAAGTATAAGTGATATGATGGAGAAAAGTAAAAATTAATGAAATTAATGTAAAAAGTATTGAAAATAATAATAAAGAAGTGAATAGTAGTTTTTAAAAAAGATAAAAAAACAATGATCAATATATAGTGGGACAGAAGAAAATGACAACATGAACAATTTATAGTGGGACGGAGTGAGTACTAAAAATGTTATTTAACATTGAATTTTTTTAATTTGCGTTAATTAAGTATAATTAAATCAATTTTTTTTTTTGCAGAAACTTCATTCAATCGGTGCGACGCTTAAAACTTGTAAAGAATGAGCCGTGATTGTTTATGTTGGGATTAACAGAGTACTCTGCATTTGAATTAGTTTTATTTTGATGTTATTGCAAATGTATTTTTGTAATGAATTTGTTACTCTCATAACTACTTTAATTTCTGTAGATTTCTATGAAGGGACAAAGTTATTAGAAATTTATATTATATATGTTTTAGAAACACTATTTCGTGACACAATTTTATATGGAGATCAAAATTTATTAATTACTCGAAAAAATATAATTGATTTAATAAGTAGATACATTTAGTTTGAATGTGTATTATGATATGGCTATGTACATTGGCTGTCCCTCGGTTTCCTAAAAAATTATGTATAATTTATTACTATATAGTACATGTTGGTAAGTGTAACTATATAGTATCATCAATTATGTGATAAGTATCAATAGAAAGAAGGAGCATTTACATATGTTTTAGTTTTACACGTACTGTGCAATTTAAATAGTTATATTATTCCATCCGTCTCAAAAGACATCGTATATTTTTTATTTTGGGCTATCCCACAAAAAGTTTGCATATCTAAAAATAGAAACTATTTATTAAACCAGACTTTCACAATACACATATAATATTCATAAAAATATACTTTTTATACCTTTTTCCTAAATTGCGTGCCCTAAAAACACTGCAATATCTTTTGAGACGAAGGGAGTAATTATTATTGAAAAGTTACACATGTTATTATTAAAAAAATTGGAACATATATTTTAAAAAAATAATTTTTCAGTAATAACTAGTGCACATTCTTAAAAACCCGCTGAAGTTACACGATGCATTTGATGCACAAGAGATCTACTCTTTATATATTAATTTTAAATAATTTTAATTACAAATTATTTTAAATAGCTTGTACAGATATCTATTTTATTTGTATAAAAATATAAAAATATAATTTGTGCAAATTTTCTCAAGAACCAATAGTTAATCTGCAATTGAAGCACTTCGCCTATTATAGGTGGGAATAAATCGAGTTAAGCTGGGCTTTTCGTGAACCCCCAAGTGTGACATTTTACCATGTACATATACATATAAACTATAGTGAAACCCAAGTGTGACAATTTACAATGTATGGATCTTCTTCGACCTGTTTTTTATAATTGTAAGGAATAAAAATGGTATAGGAATAGAAATAGTATGGAATGAAAGTCATAATTCTCATATAGCTGAACTATGGTTAATTTCTTAATTTTTTGGAATCAAAGTCATAGTAGAATTATTCAAAACACACACTATAACTTTAATTATCATTACTCACCTTCAAAAGTTGCTGACCAAACACCCCTTAGTAATATAAGACCCAATTAAATAAAAAAATTAAATGCAATTCATATAAATAAAATCAACAAAAACGCTTTAAACAAAAATTATACTCCCTCTGTCATTTTTCTATCCGCTTAATTCTATTTCTACGTCTTTTATTTTTATATATCTTCTCATTTTTAAAATGAAAATAACACTTTCAAACTATACTCTCCAAATATTTTAAAATTATTATATACTATACTCTTTTTTCCACAATTCTTTGCATATTTTCTTGTTCGTCCCTTCACAATTATTTGCGCACTTAAAAAAAAAGAATTTTTATAAATTATACGCTACAATCTTGAATATTCACAAATTTTATCATTACTTTTTGAGCTCATATTACACATATTCTTTGACACTTTACCAAGGGTGCAAATGACGCTTGGCGGTCGTCGGACGGTCGAGTGCTGCAAACGCCAAGACCTCATAGGCGGTGCCAAGTTTTTTTTATATTAAATTTTTTTAAAACATATATTAATAAAAATATACATTATAGATAAATTATAAATTTAAAACATAGTTAATAGCCATAAAAAAATATAAAAAGTCAACAAAATGTTAAAAACTATCACAATTGTCCAACTTCTAAATGAAACACAAAAAAAACAAAATATATAGTATGAATAAATTATGAAGTAGTTCAATTAAAATTTCATTTTTTAGTAATGTAGTAAATTAGTTTTTATTTTTTAATTTAAGTTCTAACTTTTAAGTTGAAATAAAAATTAAAAAAATAAGAGTAATTGTCATCTAGGCGGTGCCAAGACGGCCTCGGCGGCCGCCTAGATGGTCTCAGCAGTGCCAAATATGTTGGTGAATTTTACTCGACGATTTGACCTTGACGTCGGCAGCCGAGGGCCTTCAAGCGATTAGAGCATCTCCAATGCAGGGTTTAGATTTTTGGGTATGACTTTGCCAAGTATGTGCCAAATGTGTGCCACATCAAAAGTTTCATACACCTACCTCAATATACTTCTACCTCTTCCAATCCTTTCTACCTCAAAAGTAATTATTCAAGGGTCCCACTATCATATCATACATATCTATTTATCTTTATCTTTATTTATTAACTTATTTTTTATGATTTATCTATTCAATTAAATATTAATTGTAAATTTATATTATATACAAATAATATAATAACAAAAAATTGTAACATAATATATTTAAAAAATATATTATTGCACGTTTTTTTTAAATAGTACAATCGAGAAGGACTACATAAAAAATACAATTATTTTGAACTTAAATTAAATCATGGTGTTGATAGAATTTTCTAATCTATGTTTGTTTATGTGGCTTTACAACACATTAATCCTATCAAACAATAATCTTTGAATTAATGTTCATGGGGAGGGAGAATAGAGAGTTTAGAGAGAGAAATATTGCAAGAGTAGTAGTATTGATTTTCAGAATTTGTGAGGAATTGTGTGAATAGTACAAGAGAGGTCTTATTTATAGGTGTGTGAGTGTGAGATGACACCTTACGAGCCTATATGGCTTCCGGTGTTGACGAGGGTCCGTAACCCTCGTCCTGGTCCCTTACACTGCTACCTATGTTGTGCCTCGTCCTACTACTATGCCTTAGACTAGATGGACCTCATTAAAAACCTCGCCGTAAACCACCCTTGTGGATAAACCGGACGGAGGGAAAAAGAGTTCAACTATCGGGATCTAGTAGGCTACAAGGTTAGCTCTTGGGCGAGCTAGGGGGCGAGCTCTGGGAGGCGAGCTTGGAGGTGTGCTCTGAACGAGCTCCAATGCCTTGTATGGTTCTCTAGGTGCCATGCGGCGATGGACCTGGAATAGGTCCTCGTGAGGGTAGGGACAAACCTCTTGGGCGAGCTGCGTGGGCGAGCTGCCCCCCAGATAGGCGAGCTCCGGACCTCCGTGGAATCAGGTCGGTCCTGGCGACCTGCCTAACCTTTGGTGATTGTTCATATACTAATTACATTAGTTCGCCAGTCCAACATTTGCCCCCCAGCTCGCATGTGTCATGACCTCGTCAAATGTGTAGGCGAGCTGGAGAACCTGAAATTCGGCGAACTATCTCTGGGTGATCGCCGAGCTATGAGGCGAGCTCGGTGAGGGCGGTCATCCCTGGTTGTCGCGGTGCGGGAATCCAGGGGTCATGCACGTCTTTTGAGACCTCGGTTCCGGCCCCAAATCAGACCAACTTTCAAATTTCTTGCAAACAGGTCCCTGTATTTTGTGGATATCGCACCTCGCCCCGACGTCTATAAATAGGGGTAAATGAGTTCATTCTCTCACTTCTTGCATTTCGAATTCTCAGAGCTTTCCCGACGACCGATTTTTCTTGTGCTCGACGGATTTTCGAAGGCTCTTCAAGGTAGGATTCGATTTCTTCTCCCTTCTCTTCTATCTTTTATTTGATTTTTCTGTTATTCCTCCCGGATTACGGGGTTTCGGACCGTGGATTGTACCGAGAACCTTTACATTTCCCTGACTCTTGGATTACTGGACTTTAAGACCTTTGAACTCCTCCGAGACCATGTCGACGCGCTCTTCGAGTAGAACCCTGTCGGACCGGAATCCTGATAAACTGCTCATAATTGAAGATGAGCCACCTCGGGTTTCGTATGTGGAGATTGGCTCCAGCTCTGAGGCGACCTCGGTAGCTCGCCAGGTCTCCAGCGAGCCGCTTGGCGAGCTACCTGGCGAGCTACGTCCTGACCCGGAGGAAGGAGCCTCCAGTTCCGTGTACCGTGAGGTATGGAAGGAAGGTGGCGAGGTCGCCCAGGAGGAAAGAGTTGCCAGCGGCAACGAAGGACCCGAGGAGGTTGAGGAGGGTAACGCCGAGGTCGGCGAGGAGGGTGGCGATCTGGAGGAAGTTACACTTGAATGGTTCCGTCGTATTGGCTTCCCGGAACCCCAGCTGGTAGAGTACCAGGTCCCCGCCCAGGTGGCTCATCCATTTGATTGGAACGAATATGTCGCCGAGTATGCGGCGAGCTTCCCTTGTCCAAATCGGGTACCTCGCGCTGACCCCGCCGACCTGGAAGAAGTTGCCCCTTCTGAGTATAAGGCTGGCGAGGTGGAGAGCCTTATCGATGAATGCGACCTGCCTATTATACGCAGGGAGTATCGCATCCCACTGGATATTTTTATGTATGCCCCGATGAAGGATGAGCGGGCCGACGCACCTCCTGAGGGGATGACTGCCTTGAACGTGGATGTCTTGAGGGCTGGGCTTAGTTTGCCGCTGCACCCGATCCTCTGTCAATACCTTGCTGACAATAATCTGGCCATCACCCAGCTCACTCCAAATGCATGGAGCAACCTCCTCGCCGCCCTGTCTGTTTTTGGGTTGGAGGGTTATGAGAACGCGACAACCTCGGCGGACCTGGGCGAGCTCTTCGCCGTGACCAAGCGGGCGCAGGACGGCGCGGGGTATTATTACCTGAAAGCTCGTCCAGGGGAGAAATTTCTTGGGGAACTGCCCAATAAAGTCCGTGAATGGAAGAAGCAGTTTTTCTTCATCGGTGGAGATTGGCGAGCCTCCAACACGTATCACGGACGGGGTGACCGTATTCCCACCCCAGGGGGATATGGAGAAGCCAGCAGTAGGTCGCTTATTTCGGTGTGCGTGGGTTGAATTAGATATACTAATTCTAATTTCCTTTCCTTTTGCAGTTCCGAAGCGACACAAATCCAGCCGGGGCAGGCCTAAAGTGTCGGAGCAGTTCGACGTGGTGCGCGCCATTTGCTGTTTGAGAAGCGAGAAGGACAGACAGGTCGCCCATCTGTGCGCGCACCATTGCCTGCGGCTCGCCGGGCTCCTCACACTACCGCACCACCTTGACATCCAAGGTCCCGAGCTCCCAGGTCTAACTCTTTGCAGCTCGCCTATGGGGGGGTAGCTCGTCCATCATGCTGACATTTGTATTTTTTGTGCAGGTGGTAGCTTCGTTGCTATCCCAATCGCCGAGATCCCCGAGGCCTATCAGCTCGTGAAAGAGCGATTTGAGATGGGCCCACCTCACCCCAATAGACTCGCCCCGCCGTCTGTGCTCGCGCTGGAGGCGAGCAAGAAGGCAGAGCTAGCCTCTAAAAAGGGCGAGGCTGGTGGATCGGGAGCCCAAAAGGAGAAAGCCAGGGCTCCTGATAAATCCAATGCATCAGAGATCGCCCGGGCCGGGCGAGGTGGGGGACGAGCCGTTGCCCCCTCCGAGCGAGGTCGAGGGAAGAGGGTTGCCCAAGGTGGTGGTGGCTCCCGAGCCGGCGGGAGGATCCTCCGGCTCGCAAAAGAACGAGATACACCGGCCTGGTCGACGAGGAGTCCGACCGGGCTGAGAGGACCTCGGCGAGGTCAGGTCAGGGGGGCTTTGTCCAATCCGCTGCCCCGCTGGCGGCCACGCCCATTCGAAGTTCGCCCCCTTCGCCTTCTCCGTTCGGGGTGCAAACCACCGACGACATGTTACTGGGCTGGGATCCTGACCGAGCTCAGTAAGTAGCTCGCCCAATTGACCCTCATTGCTTTTCAATCTTTTATTTTTCTAACAGTTTTCATCTGTTTTAATCTTGCAGTTATGCCCCAATCGCCTTCCCCAACCGCCACGAGGCTCTGCATGCCTTTGAGCGATCTCGCTCCCTCACTTCGATGCGGAATCTCCCTCCGGGCATAGCCCGGGATGCTGTGAGCGAGATGCCTAGGCATTGGACGACTCCGTTGGTGGCGGGCATTAACAGTCAGGACCTGAGGGAGAACCTCCTTCTCTCGGGCCACTATGCGAGTAGATTGGTGCTCGCCAATCAAAAGGCCCTCGAGCAGGTTGCTGAGTTGGAGGCGGGTCGCTCCGAAAGGAACAAACGGATGCTGGCGCTGGCGGACTCCGCTGACAAAGCGAAGAAACAGGCGCAGCTCGCCGAGGAACGGGCTGAGGCATCGCTGGCCGCTGAGCAAAGCGCCCTTCAGCAGCTCGAGGCCGTCCAACGTCGGCTCGCCCGACTCGAGGAGGAGACCGAGGCTAGGATAAGGGCGATGGAAGAGGAGCTCGCCACCCAGCTCGCCCAGGAGGTCGGCAGCCACGGGATCACAAAGAAAGACCTCGCACTGCAGCGGGGTTTGGTGAAGAGCTCCAACACCGAGTGCGAGAGGTTAAGGGCCGAATTGGAGGCGAAGGCCCTTGAGGTCGCCGAACTACGCAACAGTGCTACCTCCTCGGCCGATTTGGTAGCTGCAAGAGCCGAGGCCTCGGATCGGGGCTTCGTACAATGTTACGCCGAGGTTCTGAGGGCTCTCTGGTGGGCGCGAGCCCATCATGATGGTGAGGTAAAAGCGGTAGTGGGCGAATTTAAAGAATGCCTGGACAGGGTCCCCTTCCCTGATGATGCCGAGCTGGATATTGGCGACCTCCCCGAACTTGGAATTCCACTAGATTTTGTTCCGGCACGGTTCAAGATCATCAATACTATCCCAGTGCCGGAACTGAATCTGGGCGAGACGGAGGTCGCCGATCAAGAGGAACGGACTCCGCCCACGATGGAGCAACTCCAAGAGGCGTGCGGGGATGCCGTGCTTAATCTGGGCGAGTTCGATATCAGCGGGCTCACCGGCAACATCACTTCAGAGGCCGAACTTGCCCTTCCTGGTGCCCAGGTCGCCCCTATTCCCGCCGAGGTCGCCTCCGCCCCTGCTGATGCCCCGAGACTTAGGCTTTTCCTTGCTTTCTTAGATTAGCTTTTACTTTTCAAGTTGTAGTAGGTCGTCGGGTTGTGGAGTTCGCCCAGAAGGAGCTCCATTTTTGTAGTCTTTACTTTTTGTCTAAGTAGATTTAGCTCGCCGGGCACATGCAGCTCGCCCAGAAGGAGCTTTTTGTAATTCAAAGACGGCTAGCTGGTCGGCCTTTGTGGCCAGCACCACTACTCATACTTAGGATTTTTTCAAGTATATTTTTGGCTTGAAAATCTCTTAAGTATCCTTTTGAATATAAGTCGAGCATTTTTTGTCCAACTTTTTTCATTTATATTTTTGCGCTTTTACGTTATAATTTCTTAGAATAGCTCGTTCTTGTTTATTTTCCTGGCACATAATTGTTCGTCTTATTCTACTTTGAGAAGCGAATCGTTCGTCTTACGTCACTTACGACTACGAATTGTACCTCTATTTTGAGAGTGCGTATTCTTCGTCTTACGCCACTTAAGGCCGCGAATCGTTCGTCTTAGACCACTTAGGGCAGCGAACAGCACTTCGATTGATTCACGTTGGGCCATTGGGTTTCATGAACCTTGCCTTAGACGTTTTTGTCTTTTTCGCGAATTTTTCTAACTTGTGGCAGTAGGTGCTTAGCAACCCTTTAAGAAGGGTACCTTCGCGACCTTGGGCACTTTGGCCTTTGCCTTCGAGCTATTCAATTACAAAGCTTGGGACCTTGGTCCTTGCGCACCGTGGATTTTTGAGCACATGGGCGAGCTGGGTTTGGCGAGCTGGGCCTGGTGTAGTGGGCGACCTGGCGCAGCTCGTCTGGTTGGAGAGCTGCACAGGTCTAAACACTTGGGAATTTTTCTGAATTTCTCTGACTTTTTATAGCTACGCAATTTACATCGGTTGCATCTACATTTTTTATGCCAACCTCCGACTAGTCTATCACAGAATTCTAGTCTATTGGTAGAACTTTTTTAGATGTGCCGAGCTCCAGGTGTATGACGAAGCTTTGCCTTCTGCGTCTTCTAGATCATAGGTACCGTTCGGCCAGGCTGCAGTGACCCGGAATGGTCCTTCCCAATTTGAACCAAATACACCTGGTGGGGCTATCAATTTCTTTTTCAACACCAGGTCCCCAACCTTGAACTTTCGGTCTCGGACCTGAGAGTTGTAATATTTTACCGCTCTGCGCTTGTAGGTGGCATTTTTCATTTCTGATGAAGCTCTGGTTTCTTCGATCAGATCTTTTTCTATTGCCAAGGCTTCATCATTCTTTTCCTCATCATACCCCACCACCTTCCAAGTCTTGTTCTGGACCTCTACCGGGACCACGGCTTCAGTTCCGAAGGCTAGGGCAAATGGGGTCTCCCCGGTACTGGCCCTATAGGAAGTTCTGTTAGACCATAGGACCTCCGGGAGTTCGTCTGCCCAGCTTCCTTTCTTTTCCTCGAGGCGGAGCTTTAATATGTGTTTCAAGATCTTGTTTACCGCCTCGACTTGGCCGTTCGACTGGGGGTGATATGGAGTTGAGTAGTGCTTCTTGATGTTCCATGAACTGCAGAAGTCCCTCAACTTCTATCCGTCGAACTGCCTTCCATTATCAGTGATGACCGACTGCGGGAGTCCAAACCTGCAGATCAGGTTTTTCCAAATGAAGCCGATCATCCTTTCTTGGGTTATGATTGTGAGAGCTTCGGCCTCAGCCCACTTAGTGTAGTAGTCTACTGCTACAACAGCGAACTTTACACCGCCTCTACCAGGTGGGAATGGGCCGATCAAGTCGATACCCCATTTCGCGAAAGGCCATGGGCTGAAAACCGACCTAAGCTGGTTGGCTGGGGAGTGGATGTTAGGTGCGAAAAGTTGGCACTTTCGGCATCTTTGAGCGAAGCTGATGGCATCCTTGCGGAGAGTGGGCCAGTAGTAGCCTTGTCTGATCGTTTTATATGCCAATGCTTGCCCCCCAGCGTGACTCCCACAAATTCCTTCGTGAATTTCTTCTAACACTTCGGACCCCTGCTTCTTAGTTAGGCATTTGAGTAGGGGTAGAGAGAATCCACGTTTATAGAGTTGGCCATCCAGCAGCGTATATTTGGCAGCTTGCTTTACTAACCGGCTAGCTTCCCAGGCGTCTACGGGGGTTATTCCGTCTGCTAAGTATTTTCGGATTGGAGTGCACCAATCTTCACCATCTTCACTATCCTCTTGCCCCCCACTCGAGGTCTGATTTATCTTGTAATCGGACGTTGAGGGGTTTTTCAGTGTGGTGATCACAACCTCCGTGAATTCAGCTTCGCCGTTGCTAGTAGCTAGCCGGGCTAGAGCATCTGCCTGTGTGTTTTCTAGCCGTGGTATTTGATTGATGTAAACTTGTGTAAACATCGAGATCAGATGCGCGGCTATCTTCTGGTAGGTCATCATCTGCTGGTCTTTTGCTTCAAATTCCCCCCGGACTTGGGATATTATTAGCTGGGAATCTCCGAAAACTTGAAGATTGGTTGCCCCCACAGCTAATGATAGCCTTAGTCCTGCTATCAACGCTTCATACTCCGCTTCATTGTTGGTCGCTCGAAAGTCGAACCGAATTGCGGAGGTGAAGACTTGTCTGTCTGGGCTGATCAGGACCACACCGGTGCCTGCTGCCATGCTAGTTGATGATCCGTCCACGTAGAGATGCCACGGAGCTATACGCCCCCTCATCGGATCTTGTGGGAAAGTTAGCTCGACGATGAAGTCGGCCAGTGCTTGTCCCTTGATCGCTGTTCGGGGTGCGTAGGTTATACCGTATTGGCTGATCTCTAGTGACCATTTCAGCAGGCGTCCGGCAGTGTTTGGGCGCTGTAGTATTTGACGCAGTGGGAACGTTGTCAGCACCTCCACCGGATGGTCAAAGAAGTAAGGCCTCAATTTTCTAACACTTATCACCAGTGCATAAGCCATCTTCTCTGTTGGGGTGTACCGCAGCTCAGCTTCATGTAAGACTTGGCTCACGTAGTACACTGGGAGGTGTGTTTTTGCCTCTTCTCGGACCAGGACGGAGCTGATGGCCACCTCCGACGCGGCTAGGTACAGATACAGCTTCTCTCCAGGTGTTGGCTTCGACAGAACCTGTGTATCTGCCAGGTATGTTTTGATATCCTCGAAGGCTCGTTAGCATTCATTTGTCCAGACGAAGTGGTTTTTTAGGTGGAGCTTGTTGGCCTTGGCCGCCTCTTTATACATCTGTGTGTTTGCTTTAATTGCCTCGAAAAATGGACGATTTCTGTCGCCGGACCTGGAGATGAATCTGTTAAGGGCCGCTATGCACCCAGTTAGTCTTTGAATTTTTTTGATGGAATCTGGTATCCCCATCTAGATTATGCATTGGACCTGTGTCGGGTTGACCTCAATTCCCCGCTGGCTAACTAGATGCCCCAGGAACTTCCCAGAGTGTATGCCGAAGCTAGTCTTTTTGGGGTTCAATTTCATGTTGTAGTGGCGCAGTATGTCGAAAGTCTGTTTCAGGTGGTCCAGGTGGTCCTCCTTTCTCAAACTCTTGACAACTATGTCGTCCACGTACACCTCCATGGATTCGCCGATGTGTTGGTCGAACATTTTGTTCACCAACCTCTGATACGTAGCTCCGGCGTTGATGAGTCCGAACGACATCCTTTCCCAGCAGTACATGTTCTTATTGGTGTAGAACGCCGTGTGTTCCTGGTCTTCCGGGTGTAGAGCTATCTGATGATAGCCTGCAAAAGCATCCATGAATGTCATCATCTCATGGCCTGCAGTGCTGTCCACCAGCTGGTCAATGTGAGGTAGCGGGAAGTTGTCCTTCGGGCATGCTTTGTTCAGGTCCGTGAAGTCAATGCAGAGTCTCCACGTCCCGTTGTGTTTCTTCACCAGGACGGGGTTCGCGACCCACTGCGGACACAAAGCCTCCTTGATGAGCTTGTTGTCTAACAACTTCTCCACCTCAACTGTTAGAGCTGCGTACTTGTCTGGTCCATACTTTCTTCGCTTTTAGCGTACGGGTCTCCTCATCGGATCTATGTTAAGTCTGTGGCAAGCATGTTCCAATGGGATCCCCGTCATGTCTTCGTGGGACCAGGCAAATATGTCCAGGTTGGACATCAAGAACAGCTCCATCCTCGACCGGTACGGTTCAGGTAACTCAGAACCGATGAAAAGTTCTAAGTCCCTTTTCGGGTCCACCGGGAGTGCCGTCAACTCCTCCATGGGGGTTGCTTTTCTTTTCTGACATTTCCACCTCGGGTCGTTGATGAGCTCGTCCCACTCCCCCTGTGACATCTGCGCAGGCTCGTGGCCTATGCGCGGTTTGAGGTCATCGGTTGTGAACACCTCTGGAGGTCTGTCAGCTTGGGATGGTGTGGTGACTTGAGGGATTGGGTCAACGTCCATGGGCGTTGGTTCTTGACCTCCCGCAGGTCCTCCACCTTGGGCCTCATC